>VDFB02097074.1:0-28449 GCA_007258455.2 Sequoia sempervirens
CTATTTAGATCTACATAGCCTTGTTGTGACAGAAGCTTAACCAACTAGGGAGGAATGGCTGGTTGAATCCTTATTTGTCTTGTCAGAAGTCCCTTGAGTGTATTATCGGAGGATTCTTTGGATGAATTTGATGACTCCATAGTCTTTTGGGATTCTTCTTCATTTCTTTCAACTTCAATTTCCTCTTGGTTCTCTTATTTTTCTTCTTCTTTTCTAGAGGGGTTTTCTTATTGTCTGTCTTAATTTTCATCCTCCTTTTTATCCTCATTCTCTTTCTTATTGAATTGTTCCTTTCTTCTTGACCTTTTTATTCTTCTCCATTTTTATTTTCTTCACCTTTATTTCTAGTATCCTCATTCTACTTGTCATGGTGGTCTTCTACATTATCATTGGCATTATTATGGTTTTCATTATTTTCACCAGTTGTATTCTCAGTATCTTCCAAAGGAACAATATTCTTTGAGAAAGCATTTGCATCATCTACCAGTGGTGGAGAGATATCCAGATTCTCTGTGTGATCAAATAATGGAGTTTCCTTTGCAGTTTGAACACTCACATCTTTTGAAATTTCTTTGAACATAGGTAAATTTGTGATTTGAGGAGTATTTTCGTTAGCAACAATAACCTTTGCACTATCATGCTCCTTTCCTTGAGGTATTCTAGATGATTAAGTTGGAATCATCCAAAATTTTTTGCAATATCTCTAACCATATTCATTATATCTTGTTTCAACTTTTCTATTTGGTCCTCTTCTCTTCCCATAAGAATGATTACTCTTTGTTTAACCCTGAACTCTTTGGTGTACACTTCAATTAGTGTGGCTTTGTCATTTTCAAATTTAAATAAGATCCAATCTCCTCTAGAGCATCATATTTCATCTTGTCTTCCTTTTCAATAGCCTCATGCCTTCTTTCCATCAATGCATTCTACATAACTGTAGGCACTATGTCTTGAATGTTGTTTATGTCTACCTCTAGAATGATAATATACTAAATGATTGCTTCAATGATTTTTTTCTGACCTTCTTCATCCATTTCTTCATATAAGTTTGCAGTGGCTTTTAACAAATTGTCATGATTCAACATATTGTTAATAGGAACATCTACTTTCATAGGAGAGTTAACACTTACCATCCAAGAGTTTTTATCTTCTTCCTCTTCGCTCTTCGAGCTTCTTATGGATGTTAACTATAAAATCCTTTGTTTCTTTTTCCATATCTTCTTCTTCCAAAGTATCTACAATATCAACCTTAGATTTCTTTGTTCCAATGCTAGCCTCTTGTGAGGCACCTTCACCACTTGTAGTGGAACTGCTTCTCCTCTCCCTTATAAGCTACAATTCTTCCTCCAACCCAAGTTCAATTTCTTCTTCTACCACAACAGTTAGGTTTATTTCCCTCGATTTCTCAAGATTTTCCTTTATGTCATTCTTTTGTGGCATATTCCATATTTGAACTTCTATGTGGTATGCCATTATAATCAGATATGTATAAGTAGTAAATATCCTTCCATCTAAGACTACTCTTATGTCCTTTTATAATATGAAGATCAACCATTCAATATTTTTTCATTCAGTTAGAGGTTCATCTAAGTGATAGATTTCCTTGGATATTTTATCATAGGCCTTCATAGATTCATCTTCTTTTTTCACTAAATCTATCATTTTACTAATGCTCTTTGTAGGGATGTTCAAAGTGTCAAATTTTTTCAAGAAATCTTGTTTTACTTCATCCTAAATTTTCTCATGCTTCATATATATTTTCTTGTACCAATCCAATACCTCCTTCCTTAATGAATATATAAATTCTAATAACTTTGTTTTATCCGCATCAATGTCTCGTCTTTCTCATAGAGATTTCAGTAGGAATATGTGCTTTATAGCCTCTGTTACAACTTATCTTTACCAAATATTGGAATTTTGATTGATGGTTGTATCTTTTTCTATTTTATGTCAGATTTGTGAGCTATTATTTTCTTCCTTTTCTTTCTTACCCTCCTAATTTTACGAGACCTTTTCTCTCTTCCCTTATCTCTTGGTAACTTTATGTCAAATTACTCCTTTCCAAGTATATCCTCCCAATCTACTTCTTTTCTTTCTGCCTCTCTTATCTCTTTTCTTTGTGGTGTCTCTTCTTTCAAAATTCTTCTACTCTTATATGGCTTAGGAGATGGGTACTAGTTCAAGGGTTGTGACTCTTCAAGACATATTTTCACCTTCTTATTTGTTAATGGCATTTTATTTTTTAGTGAACATAATTATTTCCCAAATGAAATGTAATCTCCTTTTTTCCTATTTATTCTTCCTTCAATTTCCTTATGCTTCTATTAACTAACTCTTCCAAATAATATTCTTGAATCGATAGAACCTTTTCTGGAGTTTTTAGAAATTCATTAAATCTATCATCTAAATTGACTTTTAGGTTTGATAGATTTAGTCTAATTGTAGAAATTTTGGAGGGTTGTGGTAGAAGTGGAGCCTATGTGCTATCACAGGATCCTAGCAACAACCTTCTAGATATTCCATAATCATCAATGTTCTTCTTTAAGCTGATTATTAGGAGTCCTACTTTTTCCCAACATGAATTTAATTTTTTCGAGGTCCTCCTCTCTTCTTCTCCATTTCCTTTCTCTTTTCCTTCAAGAACAACCACCTTGGTGTTATAGGACTTCTTTCCCATGAAGAGAAAAATAAATTGCAATAAAATAATATAAAATTAATTAGCGAACATTATTGTTGTGAAAGGTTGTGGCTTTTGTAACCACCCTTTGAAATATTTTATAAACCCATAAATTAGTTGAAACATGGGGGGAGAAAAAAAAGGGGAAGCAAAAGAAAAAGGAACCCAAAATTTGGAAGGCACATGAGAGTGAAGGTTTAGGTCCTGGATGGCATTTAAACATTTGTAGAAGGGACACACAGTGTGTGTCCAACTTGGGGTACAACGTACACCTAGGAGTGTCCTGACCAGGGTTGTGTTTATGTTGTAAAGATAGGTTGGCTCAATGCAAGAATGGGTTCCTTCGAGGGTGTTTGTGTTGGGAAAGCTAGGAACTATTAAAAGATATGTATCACTTTCATTGCAGTATAATTTATTTATTCTTTGAGTTAATTTATTATCTTTTGTGAATATAAAATATTTCCTTATTTTGTTTTGCACATTATTATTCCATTGTTTAATTATTGATGCTCCTTTTATTCATGAATGTTTCAATTAATATATGTCTTTTACAAATTAAATAAATTGCAACATTCATTTCATTTTCACTACTAGGAATAATAATACTTTTACTACTTGAAAAATAGTCAGGTTTCGATTGGCATCAGAGCCATAAGATCCATTTATTGGCTACATTTAATTTGCAAAATAGATATACTAAATTAAAAGAAAAAATATAGCATAATAGTTTAAAAACTTAGTTGCAACATTTATTTTTATAAAATCAATAGATTAAATAACACAAATATTATTATGATTTAGAATTTAGTTGCAATTTACTATTAAAGTGTTGCATTAACTAGGGGAGAGGGGCCTATAGTGGAGCACCCTAACTTTAGGTTTTTGAATTTTTTACGTGGAAATTTTAAATCACTCCTAATTTTGTACAACAGTTTATTTAGCAACTCACGTGCTTCTATATTTTGTTTTAGGGCCACATCATCAAATATAATGCCACATCAACATTCTTTTTGTTGAGGTATTGAAAAAGGCCCCAAAAAAGTGAGACCAATAGTGGTGCACTAAGTCATGTTTTATTGGTGCACAGATGTGGCATCACATGATTTGTTAGTTTGTATACTTTATGGATAAAAAGTGTTTTGCAATTGGATATTAAGGTGCTCCACTATGGAGCCCACTGAGGACTACTTCTATCCTCACTATTCGATCCCACTCCATTATGGGCCCCTCTCCCCTAATTACCTCAAAAGATAACTCATTTAGGTAAATTGATTTAAGGTTTCATAAAAAAAATTAGTACTCACTTAAGAGTTAATTTTTTCACTCCTCGACTTAGATTTACCCAATTGTAAATTATTTTACTTAAAAATTCCATAAATTACAGTAAAAAATATATATATATATAAAATAAAAAAACAAAAACTGATAAAAATCTTTTACCTTGAACAAAATTATTACTTTTTAGGAAAAATAGATAACCATTTAGCCATATCTCTTCTTCAGTAAATCCTCACAAACCAATCGATCCTAGTAACTCCAAAATCCTGATATTTACTTCTTGATTCATTGTGAATTTTGCATTCTGGACACTTGTAGATCTAATTTTTCTTCACTAAGAGGAGGGTGAAATAGGTAAAAACTCACTAGATCCTACATGCCTTTGACCTTTAAATATCATACTCTGAATGCAAATTATCAAACAAAAAGTTGCATCCAAGTTGGCAGATTAAGTTATAAGGTGATGGTTAGATAAGAGATTCATTAGAATTTGAATGCACTCACAACCACCTTGTTTTAAGTGCACAATCACCAGTTGCACTAACCAAATGGGCCAACAAAACAATATGGTCAAAATTTAAGTGATTATTCAAACATAAATACCTTTCCGATTACTTCCAACAAGGAAAAAAGAATGAATTCTTTGAACTAAAACAAAGACTTCAATCTGTGAATAAATACAAACAAAACTTTGAAAGAATTAATAGGTTTGTGCCATTCATTGAAGGGAATGACCATGTTATTAGATTCATAAATGGTTTGAGGGAGGAATAAAAAGCTCCAGTATGGTGTGCTAAGCCAACTTTAGTAGATGAAGCTACACAAATTGCTGAAAATTTTGAAACTTATCATCAAATTGCAAGAAAAAAAAGGGAAAATCGGAAAAGACATAGGGAGGAACCATATGAGAAGACTTTTAAGCAAGGAAGACACTTTTCAAACCAAAGCTCATCTCAATGCTGATCCACCAAAAATTTTCATTCAAACAAAAATAAGACTATACCATCTGAAATCCAATGTTGGACTTGTGGTGAACATCATATATAGCGGTATTTCCCTCATATACATCTTCATTGTGATAAATGTGGTCAAAACCATTGTAAATATGACCGTACATGTAATCCACAACAACACTCAAATCAAGATGGAAAATATTCTACTACCACAAACATGAAGATATATGTTGCATTAGATATAGGTACCGTACACTACCAACCTTCTCTAATTGAAATTAAGGGTTCTATAAATGGTCATCCCATTATCTTTCTTGTTGATTCAGGAAGTAGTCATAACTTTATCTCTCCTAGGGTTGTAGCACAATTGAAGATTGTATCTAAACCAATAGAACCTTTAGTTGTTGAAATGGCAAATGGTAGAGTAGTGAGACAAACCGGTGCAATTATTGAAATCTAAAATTTAAACTAGATAACTTTGAAACACATGATGAATTTCACATATTGAATCTTGGTACATATGATGCTATACTAGGAATGAGTTGGCTAGAAAAAAAATGCTTTCCTAGGTTGTGAAAACAAACAAGTTATCCTAAATTCTAACATGGGGACATGTCATATTTTATAGGGGGAGAAAAGACCTCTTCAGATTAAAACTATTTCAGCCATGCAAGTCAAGCATAGTGCAAGAAAAAAATATAAAATGTTTTGTGCAATGCTTTTTCAAACAAGAGATAAATTTAAAATAGACATTAATATTAAACCTATGGTACAAGAATTCAAAGATGTATTTCTTGAGGAATTAAATAATTTACCCCCTAAATAATTCGTAGAACATGCAATTGACCTAGATCCCAAGGAAGAACCTATTTCCAAAGCCTCGTATCGTCAATCAATCCCTGAATTAACTGAACTAAAAATACAATTGACACAATTACTTAAGGAAGGTAAGATAAGACCAAGTGTCTCTCCTTGGGGTGCACCAGTATTATTTGTCAAAAAGAAAGAGGGAACCATGAGATTATGCATAGATTACAGAAAACTTAATAAATTAACCATAAAAAATAAGTACCCTTTAGAATGAATCGTTGACCTCCTTGACCAATTACATGCTGCCAAATGTTTTTTCTAAAATAGATCTAAGATCAGGATATCATCAAATCCGCATCAAAGAATCTGACATTTCTAAGACAACATTTCGTACATGATATGACCATTATGAATTTGTAGTGATGCCTTTTGGTCTAACCAACACTCCTACAACATTTATGACCCTGATGCATGATATCTTCTGACCTTTTCTAGATGATATCTTAATATACTCAAAGAATGAGGAAGAGCATGAACATCTTAGGATGGTACTAGAAACCTTGTGAAATAATAAGTTATATGCCAAACTTAACAAGTGTGAATTCTTCAAATCAAAAGTATCTTACCTAAGGCATGCAATTTTTGAAAAGGGTATTTCACCCTACCCTGCTAAGATTAAAGCAATTCAAGATTGTCCCATTCCAAAAGATGCTCATGAAGTTAAAATTTTTCTAGGATTATCTAGGTTTTATCTTCATTTTGTTAGAAACTATTCCAAACTAGCTGCTCCTTTGACTGTTCTAACTAAGAAATAACAATGCTATAATTGGACCCTAGAATGTGATAAAGCTTTCAATACACTAAAGACTCTATTAACATCTACACCTATTCTTTGTATTCCAAATTTTAGCAATCCTTTTGTGGTGATCACCAATGCATGTGGTACATGTATCGATGGTGTTCTAATGCAAGATAATTGAGTAGTATCTTATGAATCTAGAAAAAAATTTCCGGTTGAAAGAAATTATCCAATCCATGATCTTGAATTATTAGGCATTGTCCATGCTTTAAAGGTTTGGCATGATTATTTAATAGGGAATAAGTTTATACTAAAAACTGTTCATTGTAGCCTTCAACACATCTTCACTCAACCTCACCTTCACAAGAGACAAAGAAGATGGATGGAACTCTTAACTAAATATGATTTTACCATCCAATATGTCCCTGGAAAATAAAATGTAGTGGTAGATGCCTTAAGTCAAAAACAATCATGTGTTAATGCTATATAACCTTGGAGAGAAGACAATTTGAACAAGAAATAAAAACCAAGTTATCCTTCAATGAATATTTCTAGTCAATTTATGAAGGGCTGCAAAATCAATCCCCTAATGCCCATCTAAAGGATCAAATAGAAAATTATTTACTAAGTAGCAATGGTCTCCTTTACTAGAAAGGAAGATTGTGCATTCCCAATCTACCCAACCTTAAATCACAAATATTGAAAGATTCTCATGGCATACCTATAGCTGGACATCCTAGATTCAAGAAAACATATCTTTCCATCAAGAAAAACTACTTTTGGCCTCAAATGAAAACTGAAATTGATACCTACATTCAACAATGTTTAACTTGTTAAAAGGTAAAAAGGTAAAAGCATAACAATGTAAGCCTCCAGGCCTCTTGCAATCCTTGTCTATTCCAAATTGGAATTGGGAGTCAATTAGTATGGAATTTGTTACTAGTTTACCTCGAACATGTAAATGACACGATTCTATTTTTGTAGTAGTGGATAGATTAACCAAAATAGCATATTTCCTACCTATCAAAATAAAATCATCTGCTTTTGATATTGCTCATATATTTGTAAAAGAGATTGTTAGGCTACATGGTCTTCCAAAGAATATTATTTCAGATCAAGATCCTATATTTACATCTTCTTTTTGGAAATCTCTATTCGTAGAACTTGGTACCCATCTAAATTTCAACACTTCCTATCACCCTGAGTCTGATGGCCAAACTAAAAGATTTAATAGAATATTAGAGGATATGTTGTGAATGTATACCATGGATAAACCTGAGTCATGGGAGGATTATTTACACTTAGTAGAATTTGCATACAACCAGTGATATCATTCCACCATTAAGATGTCACCTTTTGAAGTTGTTTATGGTCAAAATTGTAATATACCCTTTTCATGGTCTGATCTTGTCCATAAGGTTTGGTATGAGAATGAAAATTTGTTAGAAATGGAGGCAATTATTCATAAAGCCAAACAAAATATGAAGGCTGCCCAAGATAGGTATAAAAGTTGGGCTGATGTTAAGAGGTCTAACCGAGATTTTGAGGTTGGTGAACATATTTTTCTTAGAGTCAAACCCAAAAGGAGTTCATTAAAACTTGGAAAATATTCTAAAATAGCTCCTTGATTTTTTGGACCTTTTGAAATATTAGAAAAATAGGGTGATGTTGCTTAGAAACTTGCTTTACCTCCTCAATTACAAATCCATAATGTATTTCATGTGAGTTTACTTAAGAAATATGTATATAATAAAAATCATGCTATTGATTGGAAAAGTATTTCTATTGAACATTCTTGTGAATTTAAAATTGAACCAAAAATAATAATTGAGAAATGATCTAGAGTATTGAGAAATAAGGTTATAAATGAAGTAAAAATTTAGTGGAGTCATTGTGATAATGATAGTGCTACATGGGAAAATGATGATTTTATTAAGGATCAATATCCACATTTGTTTAACTAAAGCTATTATATTTGTATATGTGCTACAAAAAATCATCAAGCTACTAGGGGCAACAACTAAATTATAGGGGAGAATTGTTACGAGACTTTTTTCCTGTGAAGAGAAAAATACATTGCAATAAAATATGTAAAATTAATTAGCAAAGATTATTGTTGTGAAAGGGTGTGGATTTTGTAACCACCCTTTGGAATATTTTATAAACCCATAAATTAGTTGAAACAAGGGGGAGAGAAAAAAAAAGGGAAAGCAAAAGCAAAAGGAACCCAAAATTTGGAAGGCACATGAGAGTGAAGGTTTAGGTCCTGGCTAACATTTAAACATTTGGAGAAGGGGCACACAACATGTGTTCAACTTGGGGTACAACGTACACATAGGAGTGTCCTAGTCAAGGCCATGTTTATGTCATAAAGATAGGTTGGTTTTGTGCAAGAACTGGTTCCTCTGGGGGTGTTTGTGTCGAGAAAGCTAGAGGCCTGTAACCCTATCTTTGTGTGTGAGATACCTGTTTCTAGAACTATTAAAAGATATGTATCACTTTCATTGCAATATAATTTAATTATTCTCTGAGTTAATTTATTGTCTTTTGTGAATATAAAATATTTCCTCATTTTGTTCTGCACATTATTAGTCCAATGTTTAATTATTGATGCTCCTTTTATTCATTAATGCTTTAATTAATATGTCTTTTACAAATTAAATAAATTACAAAATTCATTTCATTTTTTATTGATGGGAATAATTAGATTACCTTTATTTTTACTGCTTGAAAAATAGTCAGGTTTCACTTGGTGTGCTCAACATAACCCTCATTGGCATGCTCAATTATCATCTTACCCATAATGATCCCATAATAGTGGTTTACAATTTCTTCCAAATTTCACACAAATTATTATTTTTGTCTCTCTTCACATTTGGCACCTATAGCGGCTAAACTGTGAGGAATTTGAAGATGGTGCAAACTAGAGTCTCATCAAATTTTTCCTGTAGATTCTAAAAATATTTTTTTCAAAATTTTTGGAATCAAATTACACTTCTTTTTCCATCTCCCACAAAAATAGATTTTTTAGAAAACAACATTTTTAAAAGTGGCAGCATATAATGCATAGCTTTTTTTTTTTTTTCCATGAAGGATAAAATTCTAATTCTTTCAAATTTAGATTTGTAACTCTGATATCAGTGCTTCCACTTGGTTAGATAGTTTTTTATTGAATATTTTTTCCTTAATCAAGTTTCAAAGTCAAGCGAGATTACAATTCAAAACACAGCCGTATATGTAGCTGTAACTTTTTTTGTATATGTCAAAATTTTATTTTATTTTTTTTGTTGGATCAAGGACTTCAATAACTGGTGCACTCATATTTTTCAATTTTTTTTTGATAATCTTCTATTTTTCCACATGTGAAGAACAAAGAAATTCATTTTGATGAAAAACCTATGTTTAATAAAACTTAAAAAACAAATACATAACAAACCAAAACATATTAAAATTATATTCATTGGATAGCTTGTTCTGAGGAATACCATAATCATTTGAAATAAATTTTAAATGAATTCATTTGATCCCCCAAAATCTAAATCAAAAGTGATTTTTTATCAGCATTTTGATAGGTGTAAAGGAGATGCATTTATAGGTATGGTTTAAAACTAGGGAGGTTCTATCCAAGGGGGTTTGATCTAAGGTGATTTGATCAAACCCTCTTCAATTGGAATCCTTAAAATGGAACTTTTTAAGGCTTAAATCATTATATTTTCTAAAAATATGTGATTTCAGCTAAAATATGTTCCTCTCAGGAATTATAAACCACTATTATGACAACCACCCATAATTTCTATTTTTCTGCGGTGTCTTTCTTCTCTTTCAACAATTTGTCTTTGTTGTCTCTCTTCTACATTTGGGCTTTCCATGCTCACTTGTGTTTTTCTTATCCCCTTTTCCATGGGTGCAGTTGATTTTGGATTACATTAGTCCTTTATTATTTCCCATGGTAGTCATTTAGTAACTTTTCTTATTGCTCACATCTCTTCAAGGTTCCCTTTCAAAATTCCTCCCCCTTTCCATTCCCCATCCCCTTGGTGCCTAACCCCCTCTCATAGGGTAGACACCAAGAGTATAATTCCACAAGTTTTTATATCTTCCTCATTTTCCCTTCTTCTTTTAAGTCTAATTTTAAAATTCTAAAAATGTAAGTAGTGTTGTCCTTTATATAACCTAACCAGGGTCCCCACAATGAAACCAATATTATCAAGGAAATTGGGGAACACATACTAAAGTTTTGAGCCCCAAGTACTTCTTGAGTGTTGTAGTTTATACCCCAAAATCATTCATATAAAGGGAACAATGGTTTGATTCAAATAGAATATCAACTAGTTAACCACATATAACATAACATCACATAACACAATATAAATAGAATTCCAATATCAATATATTATTAATATCAATTGAGCATATTCATATATCCTTATATCTCATTTTTACATCATACATCATATATCATATATCTTCCCCTATACTCTATATATATATATTCTTTTTTATACTCTTACCTAATTTCATTCCTATCTCTTTTGTATCTATCTCACCTCTCTCTGTTATACATATCTTTTCCTATACATATATATATATATATATATATATATATATATATATGCAAGATGGGACATGGCCCATGTATCCTATCCCTACCCTAGATTGTTTCTCTTGAATATTATGCTAACCAAGATTGTTGTGAAAAGATGTGGTAGGATTCACTTGACTATGCATGAACTATTGTACTTTCATACCAACACTATGCCTAAAGTACACAAGAGATGTATATTTGAATCTTTGGCTCCGAAAGGATATATAAGGTAAAGAATTATGATTTTGGGCTTGAGGATACCATGTGAATCTTACTGGAAAGTATACAAATAAGGGTAAGTTGAAAATAGAAAAATAAAAAAATGTGATACAATGCAAAATATTAGGGATTAGGATTCATAGGTACCAAGGAAATCATTCTATAGGGTATATGGGAAATACATGGTTGAAGCTATAAAATTTAAAAAGACATAGTGAAATGGATTAGGATTCAATGATTGGTGAGAAATATTAATCTCCCTAAAGGAAGGTATAAAAGGAAACTCTAAAAGTCTAACATTTGATATGATTATAATTTTCCTCCCTTGACCAAACCTTGTAAAAAAATTCCTAAGGTTGAAAAAATTTGAAAGAGAGGTCCATTAGTCCACTATAATTCCACAAGAAAATACTTCTCAAGAGCCTTACTAAGTGTTTCTTCAATTTTACTCTTTCTTGACTTTGTGCAAGGATCCTAAGGTTTTCTAGACATTAGGAATAGGCAAAAGTTCCACCTTTGAACCAAATGTCCATAGTTTTGAATGTGAATGGTGAAGATATATTTTGTAGAGATTATGTGTGGGAAAAGATATTGGAAATATATATGGATGGGTAGGAAAATTTTTGGGCCTTTACTACTCTTTTAGCAACCTTGCAGGAAAAGACTAGACCTCAAGATGAAATGGATATAATCTTGAATATTTGATTTCCACATGAAATTCTGCACAAAAAAAAAACCATTGGCCCAAAGGACCTTTGAAGGGATATGAAAGAGGTTTGGAGCTCACTCCAAGGAGATGAAAATATGAATGTCCCTTGGGGTTCCATAAGATGATTTTAACAAGGATTTAACAAATTCACCAGTTGTTGGAATATTGTGTGGGAAAAGACCAGACATCTAGACATCTAAAACACTATATTGGATGTCTAATAGTCAATTGGGTCCCATAAAAACAAAATTTCAAGGGTTTTCAATATTTAAGCACCGAGGGGAAGGTTTATAGGAAAGACATGGATCTAAAGAGGTTGGGACATAAGGTATAATTATCTAGAAGTCCCTTATAAGTCCACATTTTTTAAAACACTTGGAAATTTTAAAAATTTCAAAAGTAAATGATACAATAAAATTAAAAAAAAAAACTTTGAAGCACATGAGACTTAGCCATCAATTAACATTGAAGAACACTCTTCATGACGACAAGAACAAGGAAACAAGGAATAAAAGATAAAACCCAAAATGGGGTCCACACTTTAGCAAAAGTAAAATGGGACATGTGTGCAAGTGACAACACATCCTCTAATACATAATTTTGTTCTTTTGTATGTCCATCTTCCTAATTCTAAATCTTAGTCTCAATACACACTAATTTATTTCCTTCTTTTTCCTTTAGTTGTTTAGGACTTGAAAATGATATAAACTCTCTAAAAATCATATCTCTAGAATAAATCTTTTTTGGCTAGTGGATTCCAAAGCTTCTAAACTTTTAGATTCTTACCATGTCCTATGAAAATATATTTTTTATGCTTTTAGATCCATTTTATATGTTAGAGCATAATATTTATTTGAGCATTACATTTGACCTTTAAGTACTCATAAATAATATTTAAAATTGTAAGGTTTATTCTTATAATATAAAATAAGGAGTAATTTATAAATTTTATCTTTATAAATAAATAATTTATATATTAATTAAATGTATAGCCAAAATTTTATATGTTGAAAGGTCAACCCTTTGAATTATTTTAAATATAGGTGATCATAAAGTGTATCTCATATTGGGTGATTATGTAATATAAACACTAGTATATGTGCTAGATGCAACACTATATGAGTGGTATATTAATGCATTCTATATGCATAAGAGGAAGTATGAAAAGAAGGGGAGAATGTAGATAATATAATATGTAGATTCTTATTATGTTTTTATTTATACAAATTTATTATAAATTTTCTTAATTATGAATGATGATTTATAGGTTTTTTATTTGAAATGGTTTCTCCATGTATATATTGTGTAATGTGTTACTTTTGTAAATTTATAATTTTCATTTATTTATTTAAAAACTTACATTTAACGATGAATTTCTTAAAAATCTTATTTCTTGATATGGTATTAGAGATAAGTGTAGTACCCCTCCGTTTATGCTTATGCTTTTGTTGTTATGTTTTCATATTGTTAGACTATGATGTACCTTGTTTGGATATTTTGATCGCTGGTTTTGAGCGATAGTGGATTATTCTGTGACATGATGATACTTTGTATGGTGATTATTGTTTTCTGATATGCTTTGAGTTAGTGTAGATGTTTATTTTCAGTTGATTATTGCTATGTACATGTTATGATGGACTAACAACTATTTATTTTGTCAGTTTTCTGTGAAGTGTATTGGTGTGGAGAACGGAATCGCATCACTCGCTTGCGAGTGCCCTGCGATATCTGTGATTTTCTCCGCACGGTGTGTCTGTTTAATGTTTATATATATATGTATGCACGTTATTTGCTTGGTTGCAGGAATTTGCAGGTACATGACACCGACTCCACCTGGGTACTCAGGTCTGAGCGTGTCAAGACTCAATGGAAACGTTGATCGGGAGATAGTAGTTTGGTTTATCCTAGCCTAGTTTATAACCCTGGTCTTAGTACATTGTCTGTTTTTAGTTTTGAGTCATAGGTTGTATTGTATTTCTGTTTGGATTAATCGTTTGAAAAGCAAATTTGGTTAATTTTTAATGTTGGAATATTGTGTTTTAAATTATTGTTATTTAATTAATGCTTAAATGTGGTAGAAGTTTACTTGCTTGATAATTTAATTCATTAATTAGCTTATTTGGTTAAATAGTTGATCTTAAAAGGATTAAACTATTTTAATTAAATAAATAAATTAATTAAATTAAATTATTAAGTGTGTAAATTATATTGCATTTGAAAATTAAAATAAATTGTGGAAAATTAGAAAATAAAAATAAAATAAAATAAAATGCATGCAATTGGAAATTGATTTTTAAAATTTAAATAAATTAAATAAGGCATGCAAATTTTGAAAAGGGCAAAATTGCCGAGAAGTTGTTAAAAGATATTTGCAACTTCTCGACAAGTGTGTAAGTTTCATTTAATGAGGTTGTTGAAAATTTGTTACAGAGGATATTTTGGATCTCGGGGAAAACAAAAGGGTTATCCAATTTCCTCACGGGGGAAATTAACAGAGCTTTTGCAAAAATTCTCTTACTGTGTTAAAATTCAATATTTCTTAGAAGTTGTTATCTCTCTGTATTTGGATTGTAATTCTTGTGGAAGATCTCTTGGTGGGAGGATCTCTTGTGTTGGTTGGAAAATATTTTGGGAATATTGTGCGCTTCAGGCAACAAAGGCAACAAAAATTTCCTTCACCAGTAAGCTTTGGAAATCAGGTATTTTACTTATTTATTTAAACTTGTATCTTATGAAAAGAATGTTTGAGAAAGTTTTATTTTGTGTTTCTTGTATTCTTTTCGGGATATTTGTAAAAAAAAAATTTGTTTATACAAAAGAAATTTTCAGAGGGAATAAGGAAAGTTTGATAAACTGTGAAATAATTTCCTGTTAAAAAATTTTGAATGATATTTTTTTTTATAGTGTGAATTTTACTGTGTATTGATTTAAAATTTCTTTGAGAAATAAACTGTTAAATGGATTAATTTCCCAGTTTTACTATAAGAAAATTCTAAGAAAAATATTTGTTTAAACATAGAAATTTTCCTGATTTACTATAGAAAATTCTGTGGTATGTATTTACATTATAACTATATTTTTCTTTTACTATTGAAAATTTGTATATATTTTTAGGATGAACAATTATGAATTTTATTTAATTATCATCCGAAATCCATAAGCGGATTTTCGATTGAAATTGGACGGAGATTTTAAATCTGGAAATCGTATTCTGTATGAAATTTAGTGTTAATAAATTCGCTTTTTAAAAAAAAATTGCAGTATTTAGGGGAGGGCCAAAACCCTCCCCATAATCTATAGTGGTGGGCGCAACCCACCAAGGCTGCGCACAACAGCTAGGCTGTTGGGCGCAACCCTGGGAAGGCCGCAGGAAAGCCCTTCCCTGTTTTCATTAAAACCTCTACGAAAAATTAAAAAAATGCGAATTTTAATGTGCATGAAATAAATTCGAGTTTATAAACTAAAATACGGATTTTTATATACATTATTTATGAATTCTGATTTAATTTGTAATTCAAATTCGTAGTTTATTAAGATTTAATATAATTATGTGTATATATATATATATATCTATCTATATATATATATTTATGTATACATATAATTATAACATATTTACTTCTTCTTCTTTTTTAAATGGAAAGAAATGTTATTATTGTTAAATAGGATTATTAGAAGAATTAATTTATTAATTATCTAGATTTTTATGTTATGATAATTAGTTATCATCATTGAGATAATTAATTTATAAATAAATTGTTTAACTGGAGTTATATAATTTTCATCATAATATTTGATTTTCAAATTGGGTTAATTGTAGATCTGATTTTCGTAATGCATGGAAAGTGAATTTAAACCTTAGACGAATAATTCTGGTATTTTAAGTCTTTGCTTGAGAGGATTTAGTATATCTGAACTATAGATATTTAATTTCCTTGATTTGCTTCATTGTGTTTTTCTGGGCAAAATGGGAAAGTTATAATTGTTCAAGTCTTCTAGAATAAATTGTGTAGAATGGGGGTATTATTGTTTCAAAAGTATTTCTTAAATTGACTTGGGTTGTGCAAGAGTTAAACATGGAGTTTGATACTGTTATGGGTTATTTGTTATTGTGAGATGTAATTTGTGCACTTGGTAAACCCTAGTCATGAAAACTTAGATACCTTGTTATGCTTAGGGGAGTGGCTGTTTGTAAGGGCCGACACACAAAGTGGTGTCAGGGTAACTTACAAATAGTTAAATAAGTTAGTGATAATTAAATGACACATTAGTTAGATTAAAACACTTAACAAGATATTTTGCCTCACTTATGACTCTTGAGCTACTACAGTCATGAGTATAAGATGAGAAGGCCTAGAATGGCAAATCAGTGTCTTGTTCCTTTAAAAGACATTCGATTCCGCAACAGTATGCAATAGGAGCCGGGCTTCGTAAGAGGTTACCAGGGTAACCCAAGGATTGGGGGCCGGAACCTAGGAAGAAACACCAGGGTAACCTTTGCATCGTTGTGATGACACTCCACCTAGAATAACAGTTAACCTATGTTTGTGGTATAATCAATTGTCAAAATCTGGAAGCAATGTAACCAAAAGAATGTTTGTACTAGTGTCTAGGGTTAGTAGATAGGTCTAGGTAACCTTATTACTATCTCCTAGCATGGGGGGTGAACCTACGGGTACCACATGGTTGGGTGGAACGTGCACCTTACTCCGTTGGGTCCCCAGTTTGATCATGGCATCGAGAGCTTCATGGATGGAGAGCTCGCATTTGGAACTTATGCTTATTTCAACATTGTATATTGTAATTTTGTATTGTAAAAACATCCCTCAATGTTGTGAGGTGATCATTTGTAAAATGTAACTATTATTTGAACTACCTCATCAGATGGATGAGTATTGTATAACTATCAAATGCAATGTATGGAAACATGTATGTACTTTAATATATTCACTTGAATGAAAATTTCTATGTTATGCAATGTTTATCTTTATGTTAATGTTATTA
Organism: Sequoia sempervirens; assembly: GCA_007258455.2. Taxonomy (NCBI): domain Eukaryota; kingdom Viridiplantae; phylum Streptophyta; class Pinopsida; order Cupressales; family Cupressaceae; genus Sequoia; species Sequoia sempervirens. The sequence continues at coordinate 17,035 of VDFB02097074.1, forward strand.
ATATGTGCAATGTGAAATACTTTAGTCACTTATGGAAAACTCAAAGTAGTGAATCATTTAGTAACTTAACGAATGTATGCAATTAATTAACTTAATATTAATACTTTTAAAAAAAATTATTACACCTTTTAACACATTTGCAACATTCTTAGGTTATTAAAACGGAGCATTACAATAAGTTAAGTTGTGCTAATCAATCATTTTACCGAAGTGATGCAATTGCTTAATACATTTGGTATGCATCTTCTATTTCTTCAAAATTATTCTCCCCCAAGTGTGTAATAAATATTCTATACATATGACTCAAATTAGTTATGATCCAATATCATACATAAGTACTCAGTAAATCATACCATGTAGTTTTGAATGAAGAGACATGATCATTTAAATATATATGTACCTATTAAGTACTACAAATTGGTAGTTATAAACTTTAATATAACTAGATTGTTCATTAAGTAAATTCAATATTAGTATTATAGATACACATTTTAATGTCAATAGATAATTTTATAAAGGCTATTTTAAATGGCCTAATCTGAAGTCCTCGCATAGGAACTTACTCCTTGACATATCATATTATAAATCATTTGGATCTATTTTAGATGTTTATATTACTTGAAATTAGAATTTCATTTACAATACAAAAAAATAAAATAAAAAATCCCTTGGAGAGGGGATTAAAAACTATATACAATATGGCCAAATCCTTGTGAAAGAACCCACATCCATTTTTCAACTAGGCCCACTACACCCAACATTGATTGAAGTATTAAAAATGTCAAAGTCATTTTCATTAATTTATTGATTTTTTTTACTAAATCCTGAGCTCTTTTTCAATAATTTATAGTTTTTTATTTAAAATTGAAGAGGTTGTTTTTGGGAAGAGATGAATAGAATGATCTAGTAAGCCACTCTTTCTTTGTTATTAGTTCATATTAGAAGTATACTAATACATATATTAGGTTTTATTTGTTTGTATTCAATTAATCAATGAGAGTAGAATTAAAATAGTTTGACTAAATTTTCTAATGTATAATATTTTCCAAATTTATCTTAAAATATGCAAATAATTCTACTCGAGATTCTATTAAACAATAGCTACGAATAATCATATTATTCTGATGTAAGCTATTGGTCTCATAATTAATTGTACTATTGATAGAATCTTGTTGCATCTATTCATATTGACTACACAAAATTTAGTAGTGTGAGTAATAACTAGTGGAATAGTAGGCAATGTTTTAAGGATTTGGTTCTATATTTTTTGTATCACATTTTTAACTCTATTCATTTTAACTATAAAAAAAAAAAATCCAACCAATAGCTAGTGCAATAGTACATGATATAAACATTGTCATTTTTATTTGTTCTCCAACAATAGAGATGTGTACCCATTCTACTCAACCTTCAACAATAATATTGTCCACATGCTTTGATCTTTGCTTTAATATGGACAAGATTATATTATGATTTGATTGAAGATATATTTATTATGATCTATTCATTTTGATTATAAAATATATAATGGTGTGAATGGAAGGATGCATAGTGCAGGTCATTAGTAGTTGGATCTCAAACCATCATGAGCTATGACTTGTAAATCTAAAAAATATGCCTTTCATAATGTACCACATTTCATAAAGAATTGCTTTATATTGTTACAACTCAACATAGCCTAGTTAGGTGTAAACAAAAATTTACCAAAAATCTAATTCAATATCAAGAATCTATGAGATTATTTACTTGGATATTTATGTATATCATTGTTGTTAGTAATAAAAAATAAAGGGTTTTTAGTAGTATTATTTGGAGCTCAATATTGTTTATGTGAATTTGAGGAGGTAATGTTCTCCATATATTCAATTGTATTGATCAATCATCCAATTTAGGGATATCATGTGTTGTAGTAGTTTTTTTAATGAAGAGAGAAGATTTTCATTTATAATCATTTATTTCATAGTTTCACATAATTATTTGAACACAATTTATTGTAGAAGAGATTACAAGTACTGTATATATTGAAATAGGTCTAAGAGGCACTACATAAGTAGTGTCAAATTGCTTGTTTAAAAATGTGCATACAATTTTCCCATGTCATTTCTTGAAGGACCACTTCTAACTTTGATAAAAGATTGTTTGATACAAAAATAAAGAGTTCCTTAATATTAAAATGATCATAAGCAAGAAATACCCACATGATATTCTTTGTTTGTTTTGAATCTTTATATTTAGATAAATCTAGTTTTCTTTTTTAAAATTGTTCTTTAAATTTTTACTCAAACTCTTAACACATTGACCATTTATAACTTACAACAATGGGGTTTGATTGTGTGTTTACAAAATCAAATAATAAAAAATGATCATAAAAACATCTTTAATTTAATTTAATAAAAAATGATCATAACTCTCTATGGCATAGAATACATCATCCATCATTAAAATGGCGAGGAAATCATAAATAAAATTATCAATCTATACGCTTAAGCTTCTACTTAGACCGTAGAAGCTGCTTGATCTATTCTATCATAGTCTCCTTGCCTCCTGAACCCATGATATGAGTGTCGCTATAATTTTAATGAAAAGAAATATAAAAAAAAGTGAGAGGCCATTGCCCATATTGGGTATAGTCTAACAGTAGTCATCACTGCCATCATTGGATATCAAATCTGCTTTGTCTGAAAAAGATAGATAGAAGCAAATTTAATAACCTAGGGTTTCAAATCTCAATTTTATATCTCATGTTTATTTATTTTAATTTAGGGTTAGTTAATGAGTTGTATTATATTCTATATCATTTTGGTAAATGAATTTATACATGTTGATAAGTAAGGGGTATTTTCTTAGTGTTTCAAATTATGATATTGCTATCAAGATTCAACTGTGTAGTTTTTCAAGTCAAATGAGTTTGACTCTAAAAATTGCACAGTTGAATCCTGATAGCAATATCATTTCCAAAAAAAAAAAAAGTTAGTTTATGATACTGTGCAATTTTTTTACTATCTAAGATATCTATTAGTTATATATTAATCTGATGTAAATTATTTTATGAGACCATTTGTAAATTGTATATTTTAGTTTGGAGTTTAAAATATAGTATGTTTTTGATTAACGATAAACAGGTTTTGAAGGGTGCTTGAAACTTGAACAAAAAGAGAGAGTGATAGTAAAGAAGAAACAATAGACTACCCACCCAAACCCAACAAAAAAACAAGTTGATTAACAAAACGTTAGCAAACCATCAGCAAAAAGACATAGCTAGCACAAAAAACAAAAAAGTACACCAAACGACCATTAGAAAAGTTCTTTAAGCATCTTTTCTGCATCTAGATCCTTAAATGCCAACTTGTCATGCATTATTATTAAAATATAGTATGTTATTAATATATTTATTTAAAATTTATAAAATTTAAAATTTTGAAAATAATAATAATATATATGAGTATATAAAATTTATTATATTTTTTAAAAGTAAAAGTAAAAGTAAATGAAAGGGTTATTTAAATAAAGAATGGTGGCTTTTCAAAAATTAAAATTAAAATTTTCTATTCGAAAATAAAATAATTATTAAGTAAATAACATATTTTAGATTGCTATTTTTCAAATATTTTTAAAGATGTGTGTTAAGATTAAGATGTTACCTATTTTGTAAATCTTATGTCATATTGCATGGTTCCAACATTCTTGGAAAGTGTCCCTAAGTACTTAGGGTGAATTGAGAAAATATTTTGTATTATTAATTTTTACCATTGTTTATAATATATTCATAAGGGGTGATGGGTTCCACTAGTAGTAGTAGAGGTGATTTGTGGACATAAATATTTAATATTATTTTTCCTGTGCATGTAGATGCATAGAATAAGATAATAAAAGATAAGGAAATGAAAAATGAGTGAGTATTGGTATTCTCCAAGTGGGAGTTTGGAAAGAGGTAACATGTGTCACTAACTCATTTGACTGCAAAATCCGACGGAAGACATATAATTTGAAGTATTGCTAGGTACTTGTGATATTTGATGTGTAATTTTCATTTTTTTTAGTTTTATCCCCAACATTCGTCAAAATTTTGACAAACCTGGGGTTTCATCAAAATTCTGACAAAAACAGGTTTGTTGAAAATTCGATGAACGTGCAAAATCAGAAAAAATAAAATTGTGGCCAACTTAAATAATAGTGAGTTCACCTACTTATTGTGACAATGTTTTGCATTTTGCTATACTTGCGACAGTTTGTGGGGAACTAAGGACGATTTTCTTGGGAAAAAAAATAAAAAATCAAGAAGATATTGCCAACCGGTTGAGAGTAGTTATTGTCTTTTTCCATAATTCATTTGTGAAGTCAGATTTGTACTTCCAGGTTTGAAAATCATATTTTAAAGCAACATCTCATCAGATTTCATTTTTAGACTTGTGCATTTTTAGAATTTCATTTCCATATTTTGTTGTGCAAGTTCAATATTCTGATTTTAGGAGTCTAATGGTTGAAAATCATATAAGTAAAATCAGAATTTAATAAGTTATGGAATTAGCATTTTAAAGTGTTTTTGGGTTCATTAACTTCAGGCTATCTTCTCTTTTGCAGGGGTGGTTGCATGCCAAATTTTTTTGGTGCAAAATATCAAATTATTAGATTTTGTTACCTGTCTATGATTAAAAATTATTGGATTTTGAGTTTGATATTTTTTGAAGATCTAAATATTCAAGCTTGGTAAAGAAAAATCATGTCAAATAATATTAGTGCAGAACAAAATGAACAGACAATTGCTAGAATGTGGGCTAGATTGAAAAGAAAGGGTGATGGGAAATGTTATTGTCCTTGCAATAATTGCAAGGGCTTAAAGACAAGAAGAATTTTAATCACAATAGTTGAGAAACATTGTAGGCAACATGGTCATGTTGAAGGGGGGCATGATTATCATCCATTGGTAAGTTGTTCATTATATGTCTTTATATTGATTGAATTTGTAAATGTTTATATCATTTTAACATTTTAATATATATAAAAAAATCACTTGATCATGATCTTGGTTTATTTGTGGATCATTATTATAAGGTGGGGTGCCCTAAGGGCACAAGATATGGATTATCGACGTACCCCGAGAGAGAATGTGGTTTACTGTGGATGTAGGAACATGGGCTGTAGATATCAAAGATAGAGTTAATGATCCTATGGAAAAAGATGATCATGCGCCAAAAAACATAGTTGAAGATGATGGTACAAATACATTGATCCATGACACATTTAGTGGAATAGCTAATCATGATGATCGAGATGGCTTTGATGATGTTCATGATTTACCTGTACTTGAGAAGGCATATGAGCCCCTTTTATGAAGGCTCCCAAACAACTCTTCTCTTTACTGTATTGTTGCTGTTGAACTTGAATGTTATGAATGGTTTATCCAACATAGGAATCCACGAGATGTTAAGGTATGTCGCTATATGCTGCATCCTTTTTCATCTATCTTAATTGTTGTTTAGTTCATCACTAGTAAATAAATGATGAAATATGTACCAAGTAAACCACAATAGTGGTTTACAATTGAAGTGAAGGAAGGAAAACTCACAAAACATGAATGCATGGAAAAAGCTTGATTTTAGGGGTTAGATGCAGAATCTATTTGGTTCGATCAAACCCATTAGGGTTTGCTAGAACTAGGTTGGCGAATCCTTTTAATTATTTGTGCCAAAATCCAACAAAAGCCCTTATAGAGAGTTCCTTTCCGTTACTTATCATCCCCAAGACACAAAAAAAAAACTAGATTTGTACTTTGGAGCTCAAGTTAAAGATGAAAATGGCCGAGACTTCACCTACCTGACTAGAATCAGGTAGTCCTCAAAACAAGCTATCAAACAAATATTATTTTAATATGTTTTGGTTTTATTATGTATTTGTTTTTTAGTTTTATTAAACATGGGTTTTCATGAAAATGAAGGTCTTTGTTACGCACATTTTGGAAGAATTACTTGATTATAAATTTTTTGAAAAATATAGTTGCACGGATATTGAAGTCCTTGTTAATTATGAAAAAAAAAATTGAAATTTGATATATACAAAAAGTTAGCATTATCACGGTCGCGCTATGTCTGAATTGTAATTGGTTTGACTTCAAAACTTGATTAAAGAAAAAATATTCAATTAAAAATTGTCTAACCAAGTGGAAGCACTAGATATCAGAATTACAAATCTAAATTCAAAAGAATTAGAATTTTATCCTTCATGGAAAAAAAGTTATACATTATACGGTGTGCATCACTTTTAAAAATGTTGTTTTTTGAAAAAAACTAGTTTTCATGGGAGATGGAAAAAGAAGTGCAATCTGATTCCAAAAATTTTGAAAAAAATATTTTTAAAATTTACAGACAAAATGTGACGAGACTCTAGTTTGCATCATCTTCAAATTCTTCATAGTTTAGCCGCTATAGGTGCCCGAATGTGAAGATTGAGTTAAAAATAATAATTTTAGTGTCTAGTTTGGCCAAAATTGTAAACCACTATTATTGGGATCACCACTGTACCATTAATATTCTTTATATTAACAAATTATTTTTTTGTTGTAGATTGATAGGTGAATTTTTGTTACCACCATCTAATATTTTACCTCACTCATATTGAGATTTATCTACCATTATGAAATATATTAGAATGGAGTATCAAGCAATAGATGCATGTCCCAATGATCATATTATATATCATAAACAACATGAATTTGCAACAGAATGCCCAGAATGTCATATCGGTAGATATCAAACATATCAACTAACAAAAAGGGTGCCTCACAAGGTTCTTCATTATATTCCCATTATTCCATTATGCAATGATTATTTATGATCTAATGTTAGGATCTAGAATGTGAATAATAACTTTCATAATGATTAAATTGAAGGTCTTGAAAATGTAATTGCATAATTCAAAATGCTTAAATAATCAAAGCAATAACAAAGTGATGAATAGAATATAAGAGAGATAGAAGAGAGAAAACAAAACACAAGTTGATAATAGAGTTCGCCAATATGGCTATGTCTCTAGGTCCCTCTCCAAAGAGTGGTTGATCCTTGATTATGCTCCAAACTAATTACAAGGCATCAATAGAATACAGTGTTGAGTCTTCAAGAGTTTCAAAGTCTTCCTCTTTTTAGTGCAGCAAAGTAACACTCCTTCATTGCACAAATTTAGATACTCAGACTCTCCATACAAAATTCTCTCCACAATTCAGAATTCTCTCATAAAAATCACCACTTTCTTATTCCAAGTCCTAAATTCCCCCCTTTTTATACATATTTTTTTCATATGGGGTTAAACCACAATATTTAACAAAATAACCCCCTTACAACAAATTTCCCTTATTTTTACAAATAAAACAATAATCTCAACCATTGCCCCCTTAAAAAAACAAATTCTTCCATTTGGGTTCCATATTGTTTATTTATTTTTGTCTTTTCTCGTAGGAAAGCCAATTAGAGGTTGATTAGTTTTAATATTAGTTTTAACAACTATAATAAAACCAAACTGTCTCCCGTATATTCATGGCCCTCATAATTTCGGGCTATACAAATCATTAGAGATTAAATTTGTTTTAAGTTTGGAGGTTAACGTTAATTTTAGTTTTAAAATATCTTTTATGATATTTCAAGCCCTTAAAAATCTCCCTTAAAATATTTTAAAATCCTCTAAATTTTTTTTAAGATCCTTAAAAATCTTTAAGAATCTTTATAAATCCCCTTAAAAATCTTGTAGTATGGGCTTTTAAAACTTAAAAGGTTTAATAATATAAATATAAGGGAATTCAGATTTAAATTTAAATAGTCATGTCATCATTTTTTCCACGTCATCATTCTTTCCATATCATCATTCCTACCACATCATCGTGGTCAACCCTCAACTTTGACCGACCATAACTTTCACATATAGACTCGGATTTGGTCCATTCAAAATGCGTCAGAAAGCTCTTGACAAGATCTTTGACATGGTGATGAAATATGGAGCATCTGGAACACTTCAATTTTTGATGACAAGTATCCACCTAGATTAGTCCTCCCCACTAGAGAGCTTTTAGACCTCCAAAAGTTACTTTTATTAAGAATTTAAGTGAGGGCATGGCCTCCCCACTTGTCCTATATCACCTGTCCATCTGTACACCTGGCTCAACACCACAATCAAGACTACAACAATATTGTTGAAAACATACATCATTCTATCACTTCCATAAGCATTTACATCAACTGTTATAACCATTAACCAATAAACACTAACTAATATCAAGCTGAATAACAATGCAGATACAAAAGAGAATGAATCAACAACATGTCTATCTTTCACAACAAGAACATTTTTACCCAAGGGACCATCAATGCTTTGAATCACCATTCCCTCATGTTGTACTATGGGTGCATCTTGCGACATCTAACCTTGGTTAGCTACTCCAAGTTCATGTCTAGAACCACCTATACTAATATACATAAGAGTTAACTATTTACTTGCATTAATTACCCTCTTTAATTTCCCTGTGTTTGCAAAAGAACAATTAGTTTTAATCCTATGAGAATGTACAATATACTGAATGCCATCTTTAAACAAATGATAATGATTCTTTTCCCTGTACAAAATAGTTTTTCGATCATTTAGATAAGGGCTACCCAACACTATCCCACAGATATCTAGTGGAACCACATCAAATTGTACTTCATCCAAAAAATTACTAGTGATTGCGAATCTCAAAGTGCATTTTCTTGTTACTTGCATTTTATCATTCTCGCAAATCTAGCCTAGTGGATAAGGTTTCTTATGCAGTGCATTTTTCAATCCCAAGTTTCTTACAACATCTTCAGAAATTAAGTTAACTTGAGAACAACTATCTATGAGTTCATCAATTTTAGTATGCTTAGCAAGAACCCTTATGTGAAATAGCTCATTTATTTTCTTATCTTCAGGGACATTATTAACTTGAGAAGTAGAAGCACAACTATCAAAGGAAACACTGGAAATAGGATCTTTACCTTTCAAACCCATAGTTTTTATCTTAGTCTCATCATTAGAATCGGAACCAAGATCCATAACAACATTTGTGGCTTTCTCCTTACCTTTCTATTTCTAATTCTATTTTTGAGCCCACTTAGGCTTCAATTCAGGATGCAACTTCCAATAGTGATCTTCATCATGACCCTTCCTATCACAATGAGAGCAAGAAAGTTGGACATCCTTCTTAACTGTAGTTGTCTTCTTTCCTTTTCCTATCTCTGCAACCTTAGATGATTTCTTTATAGAGTTATCATTATTAAACTTATCAATAAAAGAACCCTTTCCTCTTGACTCTAAATGTGTAGCTTGGACACAAACTTCATCCACATTACTAGGATTCAAAACCAAAATGGAATGTCTGAGATATGAGTGAAGAACTCCTATATACTTTAACAAAGTATCCTGGGTGTATAAAGGTACATTTAATGCAATAGCTTTCTTTCTGAATTCATGGGTGTACTCTTGGACAGTTTGACCTTTCCCTTGTTTAAACACTTTCCAATTCATCATTAATTGTTGCATGTGACCTAAGGGATATAATTTCTTTTTAAGAGCACTAACAAATTTTGTCCAAGTTAAACTAACTCTACCATGCTATGAAATTTCTACTCTAGTCCTACTCTCCCACTAGGTGAGAGCTGAACCTCCCAACCGAAGAGTAGCTAACTAGATCCTAGAAGCATCATCAAAGAGGTTTTGGACTCTACAATAGACTTCTACTTGTTGAATCCAGTCATCTAGTTTTTCAGCATCTAATTCACCACAAGACTTAGTCAGTTCAAATTTAACATCCAATTTAATCTTAGGCTTATTTACACCCTTAAAAGGATTAACATAAAGAGAATGTGTAGAAGAAGAAGGAGAAGAAGGAGGAGAAGAAGGAGGAGAAGAAGGAGGAGTAGATGGAGGAGATTTTGGGGGTTCATCACCACCTCCTGGTTGCTTCTTCTTGCCTTTACAGTCTCCATGATCTTCTTGCTTCAATGCATTATCTTATTCAAGTTTCATGCATTCTTCCCTTTCTTTGAGAAGCATCTCCAACGTAGCTCTCATTTTCCAAAAGGCTCTTCGAAACTCCTATTTACTAAGTTCTTCGGGTACCTCCATTCCAGACACAAACATTTTTGGAAAAGTTCTTTGTTTCCCGATCTCAGGATTAAATTCCTCAAGCTTTCCTTCGCCCTTTTGAATCCTGGATCTTGTTAGCATTCACAACTGCAAACACCAGTCACAACAAAGCTTTGATACCACTTGATCTAATGTTAGGATCTAGGACTATTGCACGTGAATAATAACTTTCACAATGGTTAAATTGAAGGTCTTCAAAATGTAATTACATAATTTAAAATGCTTAAATAGTCAAAACAATAACAAAGTGATGAACATAATATAAGAGAGATAGAAGAGAGAAGACAAAACACAAGTTGATAACAGAGTTCACCAATATGGCTACGTCTCCGGGTCCCTCTCCAAAGAGTGACCGATCCTTGATTATGCTCCAAACTGATTACAAGGCATCAATAGAATACAATGTTGAGTCTTCAAGAGTTTCAAATTCTTCCTCTTTCAAGTGCAGTAGAGTAACACTCCTTCAATGCACAAATTTAGACATTCAGACTCTCCATACAAAATTCTCTCCACAATTAAGAATTCTCTCATAAAAAATCACCACTTGCTTATTCCAAGTCGTAAATTCCCCTTTTTATACATAATTTTCCCATATGGGGTTAAACCACCATATTTAATAAAATAACCCCCTTACAACAAATTTCCCTTATTTTTACAAATAAAACAATAATCTCAACCATTATCCCCTTAAAAAACCAAATTCTTCCATTCGGGTTCCATATTGTTTATTTATTTTTGTCTTTTCACATAGGAAAGCTATTTAGAGGTTGATTAGTTTTAATATTAGTTTTAACAACTATAATAAAACCAAATTGTCTCCCGTATATTCATGGCCCTCATAATTTCGGGCAATAAAAATCATAAGGGATTAAATTTGTTTTAAGTTTGGAGGTTAACTTTAATTTTAGTTTTAAAATATATTTTATGACATTTCAAGCCCTTAAAAATCTCCCTTAAAATCTTTTAAAATCCTCTAAAAATATTTTAAGATCCTTAAAAATCTTTAAGAATCTTTATAAATCCCCTTAAAAATCTCGTAGTATGGGCTTTTAAAACTTAAAAGGTTTAATAATTTAAATGTAAGGGAATTCAACTTTTAAATTCTATTTTAAATAGTCATGTCATCATTTTTTCCACGTCATCATTCTTGCCACATCATCATGGTCAACCCTCAAATTTGACCAGCAATAACTTTCACGTATGAACTCGGATTTGGTTCTTTCAAAATGCATCGAAAAGCTCTTAACAAGATCTTCGACATGGTGATGA
>VDFB02097075.1:0-14845 GCA_007258455.2 Sequoia sempervirens
AAAGCAACATATCAATGGAGGATATTTCAGCAGAGGAGCAAATGGTAGTAGAGACCTTGGCTGGTTGGCAATCTTCAACAGGAACAACAGTCTCAGGAAAGGTTAAATATAGACGTTGCTGCTACTTTTTTACAATGTAATATGCATATAGATATCTGCTATGTAATTTTGATGTAAAGGACTCTACAAGGTACATACATGATAATTTGATGAAAATAGTATGTAAATATGTATATCTGCTATGTAATTTTGATGTAAAGGACTCTACAAAATACATACGTGGGAATCTATTGAAGGTAGACCTATAGGTATATCTGAGACAAATACTTGATATGTAATGATGATTTAATATTGCTGCTTTCTCTATACTCAATGCAAAAAAAAATGAATGAAGAAGTTGTGTTTAAAAAGTTGTTGAGGTCTCTAACACCAAGATGGAACCATGTTGCTATAATCATTGAAGAAAGAAAGGATTTGACTACTCTTCAATTTCATCACCTTGTTGGATCTCTTATGTCTCATGAAGAAAGATTGAGAGATTCATTTGCAAAAAGTGATGAAAAATCTTTTTCCTCAAAATTACAAATTACAAAGAATGAAGATGCCAATTCGAGCTCCAAAAGCAGCCAAAGCCAAGTAGAGGTCAAAATCAGAAATTTTCAAGAGGAAATAGAGGAATAAGAGGTGGTTCAAGAGGAAGAGGAAGAGGTAGAGGAAAATTTGATAAGAGAAATATCCAATGTTATTATTGTAACAAGTATGTTCATTTTGAAAGTGATTGTAGATTAAAATCTAGTAATAACAATAAGGTGCCAATTATGCTCAATAAGGTGATGAGGCTTCTCCAAATAATTTATTTATATCTTATGGAAAAGATGAAAATGGTGTCAAATATGTTTGGTATTTAGACTCAAGGCACTCTAACCACATGTCAGGAAATAAAGAGCTTTTTTCTAAAGTTGATGAGAGTTTTAAATCCAAGATCAAGTTTGGTGATGATAAAAAATTGGAGGTTGCTGCCAAAGGAGCTATAAAATTACATACTACGGAAGGTATGAAAAGTGTTCAAGAAATTTATTACATTCCACAGTTAAATCATCATTTATTAAGTGTTGGGTAATTGTGTGAGAATAATTACAAAGTAGCATTTAAAAATTAGCAATGTACAATTTATTATAAGAATCGAGGCAATAGGGTGGTTACAATTGTGCCTATGTCAAAGAATAGGATGTTGCCATTAAAGTTTGGAGAACATATAAACAATCTTTCCAATATGGCATATGAGGACAAAAGTTGGTTGTGGCATCTTAGGTATGGGCATTTGAATTTTCATAGTTTGAAGCTTCTAACATCAAAAGAGTTAGTTTATGGTTTTCCTAAGGTTGAAGATCACAAGGAGGTTTGTGAAGGATGTACTAAAGGAAAAAATGCAATAGAGATATTTTCTACAAGCAAGGCATGGAGGGCCCATTATCCACTTTAGCTAGTTCATTATGATATTTTTGGTCCTATGCGAACAAAGAGTTTCGGTAAGTCATCATATTTCATTACTTTTATTGATGATTATTCATGAAAGTGTTGATTTTATTTTTTGAAGACCAAGGATGAAGCCTTTGATACATTCACGAGGTTTAAAGCCCTTGTGGAAAATGAAAGTGGTTACAAAATAAAGTGTTTAAGGACTAACCATGGAGGGGAACTTTGTTCAAGAGATTTTCATAATTTTTGTGATATTCATCTAATGGCATTAAAAGACAACTCACCACTACTTACACACCTCAACAAAATGGGGTAGTTGAAAGGCAGAACTGTACATTGAAAATGGAAAGGAATTGATACAAACCAAGGGACTACACAATTATTTTGAAGTTTTTGGTTGTTTAGCCTATGTTCATGTAGTTGATCAAAAGAGACAAAAGTTAGATCCAAAAAGTGAATCATGCATTTTTGTTGGATGTAGTGAGCAAAGCAATAATTATAGGTTGTATAATCCTCTCACTAATAACATCAATTGTGTCAAGATATGTGATTTTTGATGAAGGGGGAGTTTATGGTCATAAAAAAGGTCATGTTGATAAGTCAAAATCTGTTTTGAAAGGTGGTATTAGTGGTGATATTAATCATGAGAAAACCACTAATATTTCAATTCCAAGTGCTACAAATCTACCTAGTAACCCCTCATCTAGTTCTTCAATTCCAAGTGCAAGTCCAACTTCAAGTCCAATTCCTACAATGAAAGTAATAAGCTTAAATGAAATTTATCAAAGAAGTACAAGTTAAGAACATGAAGAAAATCCAAGAGGTGAGATGGTTAATTTTTCTTTGTTTTCTGATGCAGACCTGGAAGGATCAACTCAAACAATCTGATAACCTGCCTCTAAAATGAATCTAACAAGATTAAGATGTCCTATTTGAACAAGCCAAACAACCCACAAAGCCTTACAATCATCAAAAGTTAGGTTTCACACCTTCATCCCTTGAAATCTAGTAGCACAGGGAACTCAATTTTCTTCCAATAACTCAAATGGTTTCCAAAAAACTTGACAAACACTTGATGGATTCAGACACCCATTTCAAGGTTACAACACATATGTAAGACTCAACAACAACTCCTTTGGACCAACATGAAGATCCAACACCCTTGTCATGGAAAGACCTAGTGAATTAGGCCTCTTTTACAAAGGAAGTACCCTTCAAACTTCTCCAATCACTCTCAAACCATGGGGAAGAAATTATATGTCCTCAAACCATCAAAACCACAAAAATATCCCACTTGTACGGACCATCACATGGAAAATCAGAAAACCCCTACTTTATGTGCAAATCTTGAGGGTTTATTGAATCTAATATTTCCACGACCTTACAGGCCCTAAAACCAACTTAAACACTGTTGTTTAACCTCCCTCATGCTTAAAAGTTCAAAAAAATAGGACTCTCATATATATTTTGAGAAACCTTAGCCTGAAACCTCTTATTCTTATACTTTCCTTCACAAAATCACTCAATAACAATAGGCATATCTTATTTATTCCCTTTCCTACACTTTACCCAAACACCCTGCATATAAAACAAGCTCCATAGGGCCCCTTACACAAGTCATAGTGGCCACAGAAAGTGTAAGGGCCCTTTATTTCATTTTATACTTACAAAACCCTCAAAAATAGGGTATGCAGACTATGTATAGGAAAACAAGTTAGGCAAGCTTCAAAACTTGTGTTAAGCCTTCAAAACAATTAGATTTAATTTCCAACACCCTACACTAATGGAAAAACAAGCCTACATATTATAAACCAGCCTGTATGGCCTGTGTAAGCCAACAAATAGGAGGGAAAACACAGAGAATCTGAAAAGAAACTCATAATTTTATTGAATAGTCCACCAATTTCATACCAACAACCCTCCAAATGATTTCTCCATGCCTTTTAAAGGCCTTCAAACACCAAACACTGAGCAACCACCTTTTTCAACTGACTTTTGAATCCCTTATGACTGTTGGGAACATAAAACACGATATTTACAACTTTTGTTAACATATACTTCATACATTGAGGTGCTTGCACCTTTTTTGACCTTAAATGCATTGAAAACCCCTAGGACTTCTCTAAAACCACACAAATGGCTTAAAATAGCCTTATTACAACATTAGGACCTCAATCTTGCTTGTTCATACACAAATTTGAAAATTTGCCTTCATAGGCTACAAAGCAACATTTGGGACAAGATTGGATCTCCATACATTTGACTCTTAAACTTAAAGACTCATCCTAATTTATGACTACTGATCTTATTAGACCAATTATTAAAGAAAAAAGACCTCAAGACACTAACACCATAATCACTTAAATCATCAACATTGATATTGTGGTGTAGGTGCTCCTGCTCCATTTTCACAAGTTGATTTTGAACCATCAAGTTTTTAAGAAGCATCTACTAATGAGGTTTGGGTACAAGATATGCAAGAAGAGATAGATTTCATTCACATGAATGATACATGGGAGCTTAAAGAGCTTCCACATGACAAGAAAACATTGGTACTAAATGGGTCTACAAGACTAAGTATAATAGCGATGAAATTGTTGAAAGATATTGTTAGAATTGTAAAACAAGCACAAAACCATGAGCCACATGATCAAACAACAAACAAATACACCTCCCACGCAAGAGATTTGAAAATGATATACGCAATATTCCTCAACAAGAAAAAGCTACAAAAGCAAAGAGACTCAAGAAGATATGAAAGCTTGAGAGATAATTACAATGAGATTTGAGTGATTATAAGAGAAAAACCCTAAATGAGAAAGGGATCAGATCATGAAAAGTGTCAACATCACATGAGATAAGACATAATGATCTAATATTAACTCAACTAATAAAGGCAAAAAATCTCTCCTAAGTTTAGCTTAAATGCATGAGAATAAATTAAACTAATAATCAATTAAAGATTAATTAATTATTAGCTAATGCATGATAACTCTAACACCCCCCTTAAGATGAACTTAGGGAGTAGCTATAAACCCTAAAAAGGAATGCATGATGGGTCCTAACAAACAAGGCCATGTAAGGTACCCATGTACAAACAAATCTCTATAATGCGGAGAGATAGAGAAAACCTCATGGGAAAAACTCCACTCCAAAAAGAGACGAAAGCCAAGCGAAGGATTGAAGAAGCCTCCAAACAAGACAATGTTGTCCCAAAAGATAGGAACAAAGGATGAACAAAAATAACACCATTGAAGCATGAAGAAGCTACAAACACTGTCAAAGAATGACTGTTGTAACGCCAAAACAAGAACCTCTACTAAAACGTATGATGATTAGGATCAAGAAGACAAGAATATGTATGAGTTCCCCCAACGACACTACTTGAATCAAATGGAAAACAATGGAAAACACTTGTAACTTGAAAAGATTTAGATGGGAAAGGTACCAAAAGTCTGAAGAATTGATCATGTGAAAATGCAAAGTTGCCTATGAAAATAGGAATGCAAGAGTGTCCATATGGTAAATTCTCCATCTCATTGAAATGCATGGGTAACCAGCCATTGCATTTGCCTAGTACATATGAACAAATACTGTAAACATTGCTCACTCCAACATGAAACCAAAGAAATATTAGCACCAATGGTAGAAACCCCCTCATAATGCTGAAAAGGGAGAGGCATGACAGGTATACTAAAACTAAATGCCAAAAATAAGTTCATGAAGAAGAATCAAGAACATCTTAACGTGAAAACATGAAAATACCAAAACATATAAAGGGTGTGCAACCAAAAGGCACACATGCATGAGGCTGTTGTCGTGGAAGGGACACTCACTTGACAAAGGTATGATGGAAAATAAAGGCAAAACATCAAACCCCCCATGGCACTTTATAATATAGTGCGAGTACAATAAGGCACAAAGTGATATGCAAAATCCCAAGAATCGTGTGAAATATAGTGGTACTTTATTTCAGTGTGTTTGCATAATAACAAGCACATACAATGGGAGCCCATAATGTCCAGAAAAGGACTACATGCTGAAAATACAATTCTCTAACAAAAAAAAAAGGAAAATGATAGCACCATGATGAAGTACAAAAAAAAATACACTTTAAAAAAAATGACACCCAAAAATATGTCTGGATGCAGAAGATATGGCCTGTTGAAGCCTCCAAAACAAGAACTGAACAACAACAACATTCAGAAAATAGAATTTTGGAAAAAAACATAATTCCAAACAGGAAAATTAAAAAAATATTTCAAAAAATATTTCAATATTTTTTTCCTTGCGATTTTGAAAAAAAAATCAAATAAAAAATTAAAAAATTATTTGAAAGCCTTTTTTAAGGTGTCACAATTTTTTAGCTCGAAACTCTACCCCATTTTTAAAAAAATGCACTAAAAAAGACTACCGTATGGCTGAGATATGGCCTTTGGGAGTTGAGGTACAAAACTAAAAAGCCCAACGGAGAGGGGTTGAGTAGGGAAAAAAATGATCTCCACCAAATTTGTCAAAAAACCACCAAAAATAGAGGTTTGTCAATTTTTAGAGGTGCTGGAAAAAATTCCTCCAAGTATAATGCATTTATTTTGCAAAAAATTTGCAAAACATAGATATGTTTTTATTTTTAAAGTTTTAAAAAAATTAAAAAAACTATTATATTTTTCAATTAAAAAATATATTAAAAAAACCATATTTTCTTTTGGAAAAAATATTTTAAAAACCATATATATATATATTTTATTTAAATATATAAAACAAATTATAAAAAAAATTGTATTAAAAAGATTATTTTTAAGGGGGCTATTAGGGGACCCACATGCCACCTTGCACAGGTTCGGCAATTGTCGCTACCTTGGGCAGCCATGGTACCTGGCACCGGGATGCGTGGTGTATCCCAAGATACCCTCCAAAAAATGTTTTTAATATATATTTAAAACAACTAAAATAAACCGCGGATGCCTTAAAAAGGCTTTTGAATAATTTTTTTATTTTTTATTTGATTTTTTTTTTCAAAATCGTAGGGAAAAATATTGAAATATTTTTTTAATTTTTACCTCAATCTGTGTGTTGGGGAGGCTGTATGGCTACCCTGGCAAAAAGTTTTTTCCTCAGAAACTCTTGACACAGATTTTGGTGATTTGACAGGCGATCTTAAGGTTTTTGGGCCTTATGAGTGCAATGGTAATGTCCATTTTGGCTCAAAACGCACCAAAATTGCAGATACCCTTCAAATTCGGAAATAAAGCAACCACTTCAAACCCTCATAGATCTGGCGTCAAGAACCCAAATCAGGCGAAACAAAAAGCAATTCTAACTTTCTCAAAAACTCTAAATCCAATGGTGAGGTTCTTTTCATGCCAAAATGCACCAAAAATTCTTCCACCTCCAAAATTTGCAAAACAAACAAAGGGGATTCAGATTTGAAGCCTACAACCCTTGTTGAAAAAATAAACCTCATAAATTGAGAAGGGGTTCGCTGAATCCACACTTTGATACCATGTTAGAATTGTAAAAAAAGCACAAAACCATGAGCCACAGGATCAAACAACAAACAAATACACCTTCCACGCAAGAGATTACAAACAATTTATGCAATATTCCTCAACAAGAAAAAAATATAGAAGCAAGAGACTCTCAAGAAGATATGAAAGCTTGAGAGATAATTACAATGAGGGTTGAGTGCTTATAAGAGAAAAACCCTAAATGAGAAAGGGATCAGATCATGACAAGTGTCAACATCACATGAGATGAGACATAATGATCTAATATTAGCTCAACTAATAAAGGCATAAAATCACTCCTAAGTTTAGCTTAAGTGCATGAGAATAAATTAAACTAATAATCAATTAAATATTAATTAATTATTAGCTAATGTGTGATAACTCTAACATATACAAAGCATTATTAGTTGCTAAGGGATTTACACAAAATATGGGACTGATTATGAAGAGACATTTGCACCAATTGCAAGACAAAAGACTATTAGAATGTTTATTGCACTAGAAACTCAAAAGAAATGGAGCATTCGTCACATGGATGTGAAAAGTTCCTTGTTGAATGGGTACTTAGAAGAGGAAATATATGTGGAATAACCACCAGGTTTTGAATTGCAAGGAAAAGAACATCAAGTCTACAAGTTGAAGAAGGATTTGTATTGCCTAAAGCAAGCACCAAGAGCTTGGTATGCTAGGATTGATGGATATTTTTAAGAGAATGGTTTCAAGAGAAGTAAGAGTGAACCTACCCTTTACTACAAATAAGAAGGTAATTATATTCTTATGGTCTATTTATATGTTGATGATTTATTGTATATGGGTAGCGGTTCTAAAATGAAGGATGAGTTTAAATTTTCTACGATGAGTGAGTTTGAGATGAAAGATTTAAGTCTCATGCAATATTTTTTAGGAATGGAGTTTTATCAAAGTGAGGATGAAATTATTATTTGTCAAAAAAGTATGCAAAATATATGTTGAAGAAATTCAATATGATTGATTGTAAATCAATAACCACTCCAATTGTTCATGGAGTCATGTTGAGCAGAGATGATAGTGTTGAAATAGTTGATGAGACAACTTACAAAAGTATTGTTGGAAGCTTGATGTTTCTAACCCACACAAGGCTTAATATTTCTTATTCAATTTCACTTGTTTCAAGGTATATGATAAAGCCATTTGAAATGCATATGAAGGAAACTAAAATAATTTTGAGGTATGTGAGAGAAAATCTAAATTTTGGCATTCATTAGTACACTTCTAAGAGTTTTGAATTGGTTGGATTTAGTGATTCTGATTGGGGAGGTAGTTTGGATGACCAAAATTCTATATTTGGTGACTAATTTTCCTTTGGTTGTATTTTAATTACTTGGAGATCAAAGAAGAAAAGCATATTTTCTCTTTCTTCTACAAAAGCAGAGTATGTTGCAGTCACCTCAGCAGGTACACAAGCATTATGTCTTAAAAAAATTAGAAGAAATTGGAGAGAAACAAATTCAACCTTCAGTAATTTTTTCGTGATAAAATGAGTGCCATCAAATTGGCCAAGAATCAATTACACCATAGTAGAATAAAACATTTTGATTTAAAATATCATTTTATTTGATATTAAGTGCAAAATATGGAAGTAGAACTAAATATTTCATCTCCCAAAACATTGACATTTCAAATTCTTTTTGCATCTCTTCATAAAATTTCTTACACATAGGTTCATTTCCTCCAAAGATAAGATCATCCACATATGAAACTACTATCAAGGTTTTGTCTCCCTCAATTTTGAAGTAAAGATTACTATCTGCGGTGCCTTTACCGAATCCTTGTTGTAATAAATATTTGTCCAAACTTGCATACCAAGATCTGAGAGCTTGCTTCAGTCCATATAGTGTGCTCTTCAATTTACATACTATATCTGGTTGCTCTGACAACTAACATCCTTCTGGTTGTTCCATGCAAACTTCTTCTTCTAGTTCACCATTCAGAAAAGTAGACTTCACATCCATTTGATAAACTTTAAAGTCCTTATGTGCTGCAAATGCCAAAAACATTCTAATAGCTTTCATCCTAGCCACATGATAAAATGTCTCCTCAAAGTCAATTCCTTCCACTTGTGAGTAACCCTTACACACAAGCCTTCCCTTGTTTCTTACTACTTCTCCATTCTCATTCAACTTGTTTCTGAATACCCACTTAGTTCCAATTATGTTCTTGTTTACCAGTCTAGGAACCAATTCTCAATTCTGATTTTTTCTATTTGTATAAGTTCTTCCATTTCCTTCATCCAATGTTCATCCTTGCATGTTTCACTCACTGTTTTAGGTTCAACTTTAGAAAGTAAACACATATTTACCTTAACTTCAACAACTTTGCTTCTTGTCAATACACATTTCCTTTTATCTCCAATGATTTAATATTTAGAATGATTCTTTTGCACATACTTAGGGGTCTTAGGGGTCTTCTGCGTAGCTTCTTCCTCTTCATTCCGCACTTCTTCATCATCAACTTTTTATTTTTCTATTTTGCAATTAGGTTCATCTAACACATATCTATCCACTACAATTGAATTCTACAAGTTTTCATCAACCTTAATATTTGCACTTTCAATAGTCTTTCTTAGCCTTTTTTCGTAACATCTATAAGCTTTGATTTTAATAGAATATCCAAGGAAGATATCTTCATCAGACCTTGCATCAAACTTTCCTAAAATTTCTTCTTCTCTTTTGATATAACATTTTCTTCCAAATACTATAAAGTGTACTTCACAATAGGAATCCTTCCATACCATAGATCATAGGGAGTCTTTGTATTGTTGGCTTTATCTTGAACTTTGTTAAGTATGTAAAAAATAGTATGAATAGCTTCTCTCCAGTAGACTTTTGGTATATTTTCCTCTTTCATCATAGTTCTAACAATCTCTTCAACCATCTAGTTTTTCCTTTCAAAACTCCATTATGTTGAGGAGTTATAGGGGAAAATAGATGCCTCTTTATTCTATGAGCTTCAAAAGACATGTTAGACTCATTGGAGGTGAATTCACCACCTCTGTCAGACCTCAAACATTTGATTTTCAGATCCATTTTATTCTCAACCATAGCTTTAAATGCCTTGAATTTATCTTATGCATTATATTTCTCTCTAAGAAAAGTAATCCATGCCATTCTAGAATAATCATCAATTAAAAGCATAAAGTACATGTCACCTTGTAGAATTCTCACGCTTGTAGGACCACAAAGATCTTTATGTACTAATTCCAGAAGTACGATATCAAATTGTTCTTTTCCCTTGAAGCTACTCCTTGTTTGTTTTCCAAATTGACAACTCTCACAAACAACATTGATAGGTTTTGTGATTCTTGGTAGGTCTCTCACTGCATGAATTGAACTAGTTCTTACCAAATTATCAAAATTCTTGTGACATATCCTCTGGTTCCATAACCAATGTCACTAATATGAGACATAAAGCAATATACATGAACACCCTTAAGCTAATAATTATTTCCATCTGTTCTCTTCCCAACAACAATGAAAGTTTAGGACCCTTTTCTGATCTCACATGTTTCATCCTTAAACATAAGATTGTATCCCTTGCTACACATTTTTCCAACACTCAAAGGGTTATTCCTTAAACCATTAACATAGTAAAAATTATCAGTGTTATGCTTTCCATCAAATCGAATTGAACCTATTCCATAAATCTTAGCTCCCAAATCATCTCCAAATTTAACTAGTCTTCCGTCATATTTTTCAAGTAAATAACAAACTTACTCTTGTCTCTAGTCATATGATTAGAGTAGCCACTATCAACAACCCAATAATTCTTATCTTCTTTAACATAAAAAATAGATACCAAAGTACCTTCAAATTTCTCCTTCTTCTCTGAATCACCTTCCTTCACACAACTTTTAGAGTTAGCAGAACCAAATTCTTCTTTAATAACCAAGAAAAATCATCCATTTTCATCAAAGTCTCCATAGTTAGATTCATCATCAGAAATTCCAACATCTTCTCTCACATATTAAGCTTTCTTAATCATTTTTCCTTTATTTTCCTTGTTCTTATTGTATATAGCTCTTTTTGGACATCTTGAAGCATAATTCCCTATCTCACCATAGCTAAAACATTTGAAAGGTAGTTTACGTTTGTACTTATCGATACCTTTCTTCATTCTTCTTACAAAGTTAGTTTCCACATCATCAAGATCTTCCTTATATGAATCTTCAACCTTTTTTGATACTTCAACCTTGAAAGTAGTCTCTACAATTATACCCCTTTTCAAGCCTTTTTTTCTCATTTCAAAAGAAGTTAGTGTACCAATCATCTAATCTCTGGAATAAGTATCGAGATTTACAATTTCCTCAATATCAGATATCTTTTCAATATTAGCATTAGTAAGAGATTTGAGAACTTTCTTTACCACTTTAGATTCTTTGACTTGTGTACCAAGACCTCTCATTGCACTCACTAGCTCATCAATTCTCTGCATGTAGATTTTGATTGTTTCATCTTCAAAAATATGCAGGGTCTCAAATTGTGCCTTCAAATTCTACAACTTTTCTTGTTTGAATTTTTCATCTCCTTCATAAATGCTTTCTAGCTTATCCCAAATCTCTTTAGCAGTCTTCAAACTCATAACTTTTACTAATTTAGTATTTGAAAGACTACTCACAATAATAAATATTTCCTTAGCATTAATCTCATGCGCCTTGATCTTTGCACTTGTACTTGGACCATTCAAAGATGGAGTATATGTATTTTGATAGGCCTTTTCAATATCAAATCCCTAAGCTGACAAATATCCTTCCATATTTGTCTTCCAGAATGCATAATTTGTGCCATAGAACTTAGGACATTCCAAAATAACCTTGTTCACCATCCTAAATCTACCTCAACCAGTTAATCTCTTCTCCAAGGAACCTTTCTTTGATACCAATTATTGAATGAACAAGACAACTAAGAGAGGGGGTGAATTAGTTGTAGCAAATTAAACCCTCAATAGTAATTAGATCTGCATGCATTCATTAAACCCTTATTTTGTTAGAGTGACTAAACATGAAATGTAAATAACAAAAATTGAAATAGAAACACCATACACAAGAGAATATCATATTTACATAGAAAACTTAATAGTGGAAAACCACGGTGAGGATTAGATCACAATAGAATTAATTACAAAACCAGTGCAGGGGCTCATTGCCAGAATATGAAACACTTTACAAAAAGGCTCACAACCAAGGCTCACTACCATAGAAATAAATACATGAAAATAGAAGAAGAATGTTACACAAATAACACTTTATTAATGCAACAAGGAATCCACCACAATGCTCCAACAATCTGACAACCTTGCTTGAATGATTTTGGATGCCTTCAGCTCACTGCCTTCAAGAACCCTAACACTTGAAATTTGCACTAATTTTCTCAAATTCACATCACACACAACAATCACATCTATCTTGATTCACTTATTTCAATCCATCAACTCACAAAAACACCACACTTATTTATATTAACCTCAACCTCAAAAAAAACCTTCTCTAATGTCAGCAACTAGCTGTTATATATACAAATTCAAAATAGGTCGGCACCTAAGCATTCCCACAATAGATAAGAATGAAGGAAACCTACATAAATCCTTAATTAGGACCCAAATATATCCCAACACACCTCAATAGACTTCTACAAGCTTCGTATGTAGTGTTAACACAAGATCGACCAATAACCATTTTAAACACCATAATCATTAAGTACATGCTTCCTTAAGTCAATCTGAAATACATGGATGAAAAAATTCACTTGAACATAATCTAGAATAATCCACAAACTACTTGAGATTCATCCAAGCTCACACTATTCAAATACTTCAACTTAGAACAACTGGTAAACCTTATTCGCATATTGACAAATAAAACTCACTCTGTACAAAACCAAATCAAGTGAAACCTTGAATACAAAAAGATACAAACATTATAAGAAACATCCAAAATATGCACAACCTGAAGCCAAACTGTGGAGAAACATTGGGAAAATACATTTCTCCCAAGCCACATAAAACATCACTAAAAAATTAGTTCACACACTGGTGAAATATCTCGCTCTGTACAATGATCCAAAAACCCAAATTTTGAATATAGCAACCTTTGACAACCATGAACAACATGTCATATCCACATAGGCATAATATCAATATAGAAGAAATGTGGAGCACAATACCAGAGTACACTATGAACATTTGCACAACACAGTTTACTTTGTTCATCAAATTTTCTTAAGAGCACTTGGAAACCAAGTACTAGATACATTATCTTGGCTCATTACTCCATTCCAACTCATCTTCAAATACTACAACAAAAATATATCTCCATGTGCTCACAACACTTCCTCAATATCTCAACTACTCATGCACAACCTGTATCAACTTGTTTTCCTCTTTTTCACAATTTTCTCAACATCCTTGACATCTTAACACACAGTTGACATCAATGACAACATCAGTAAGTAGAATTCATATTGACATGAATGAAAACATCATCATACTTGCAATAGTTCTCTAGATATTTCATCAAATATATTCCTCCAAATCCCTAAAAAGGAATGATGTCTTCACATGTATTTACTCAACCTCAAGATCATATGCTATAGCAAGGGACAATAGAAATCAAATGGATGTTAGCTTTTATATTAGGGATAAAATCACACCATAATCTATTCCTTCATCTTTGGAATAACGTTTCACAAAAATATCACCTTATACTTCTCAACACTATCATTAGACCCTATTTTATTTTAAATATCCATTTACATTAAAAAATATTTCATCCATTAGGAAAATATGCTAGACCTCATATTTGTTATTTTTGTTCAAAGAAAGAATCTCCTCATTCATGTCCAAATTTTAAAAATCTACATCATTCATACTTATTCAGAGGCTCATTAGTGTTACTAATCAAATTAAATCTCCAATTAGGACTAATATGTCTGATTGTTGTCTTTTTTGAGTGAACCTTCTTAATAATTGAAGTGGAGGTCTTATCTCTTATTTATAACTCGATAAAATATCCAAGTTATCTTATCCAAGTTATCTTCCTCGTCAATTCTTTCATGGGATTTTGGTTCAAATGTCTTGATCTTTGGAGTTAGTTGAACCACATTTATTTCCATCTTTCTATGCAACAATACTATGGAAGAAAATTGAATTCTCTAAAGATAACACTTTTTCTATATAGAACTCTCTCAACCATAGGGTCCCAAAGCTTGTATCCTTTCACATCAATATCATATCTAATGAAGATATATTTTATATTCTTGTTCTCCAACTTCAACCACTTCTCCTTAGGAAAATGTTCATATGTACCACAACTAAACACTCAAAGATGTCTTAGTGAGGTGTTTTTTCCACTTTCATACCTCCATAGGTTTCTTAGAAATAAGAACTGATGTAGGAGACTTGTTAATTAAATAAAAATATATGGAAACCACTTCTCAAAAAAATTCCTAGTTGGCCTCATTGAGCATACTCCTATCCATCTCTATTAATGTCTTGCTTATTCTTTATGTAACTCCATCCTAGTGGGGGTATATAAATTTGTTTTAAATATATTTTTCTATTTCACAATCCTTACAAAATCTATAAAACAAAACTTACCACAATTACGAATCCTAAAAATCTTAATCTTTCTACTATTATAACTTTTTACAAGATTTGTAAGCTCTTTAACATGATAGAAGACTTTATATCTACTTCTACGGGTACTGTTGCCCAATTTTCACCTATGAGCCCAATCAAGCAGGATGGGTTATGTTTCAGATGTTCATAAGGGCCAAATGGACTTTTGCATTGAGGGTAGGTTATGCATTTGATGCCATTTC
Organism: Sequoia sempervirens; assembly: GCA_007258455.2. Classification (NCBI taxonomy): domain Eukaryota; kingdom Viridiplantae; phylum Streptophyta; class Pinopsida; order Cupressales; family Cupressaceae; genus Sequoia; species Sequoia sempervirens. The sequence continues at coordinate 14,840 of VDFB02097075.1, forward strand.
ACAAAG
>VDFB02097076.1:0-11096 GCA_007258455.2 Sequoia sempervirens
TTTTTAAGCATCATTACATCTGTTTTCATAAATCATATTTCAAATGTAGAGGCACTGAAAAAGTGTGCCCTGGCATATTGAATTTTATTCTAACACTGAAGTGTAGGAGCGCTCTTTTTCAGTGCCCTTGCATCAAAGTCTGAATTCCCTACAATGTAAGGGCGCTGAAAAAGTGTGCCCTTACACTTTTCACAATTTTTTCCAGAAGTACTTCAAACCTGCCTGTTTCAGTTCTGAACCTCGCTCCTTCCATTTTGTGCATTGTTTTGCATGCCTTGTCATCCGCTCCATGCTTGCTCATCATTGTTGCTCATTTTGTGCATCCCCATGCTATCTAATGACTAATGTTTGTTCTGATCCGACACTTTGCAGTCTCTTTTCAAAGATCTTCAAGGATGAGTGATCAAAGTTTCAGTTGTTCTTGATGACTGCTAGTAAACCTCCATCTTCTTCAAAAGCAAAAGGCAAAATGAAGTATAAATATCAAGGTGTCTATCCACCGACTGTAGTGGTCTCCAAGGTGGAAGAAATAAAAGACACAGAGGTTGGCCATCAAGACTTGGTTGATTTTGCAAAGCAAACCGAAATGAAACCTCTTCCTGATCCAATGAGAGCAATTGTACACAGTAACCTCCATTTGGTAGCTATGTTCCCTATAGCTGCACACAATACGGAGTTTGTTCTTCAAGTGGCATCTCACTACATTAGAGAAAGTAGAAGTGTGATCAATTCTTCTGGGCACGAGATTCTAAGACTCGACCCTGATTTCTTTGACATTATGTTTAAGGTTCCTCAAATGGAAAAATACATTGATATCTCTATACAAAAAGCACAAGAAGTCTTTGACGTTGATCCCAACAAGGCTAAAAACCTGATAAATGCCCAATGGTTGAAGAAGTGGCAAGACAATATGTTTCCAGATATTAAAGGGATCTAGCAGTGATTTCAAAGATGACATCAAAGATATGATCACATTTTTAAGCAGTGTAAAAGGCTTGCCAGAATCGTCCACTTTTCATGATTGGATGTATGAATACATCAGGATTATAGGAAGACAAAAGGTGCACATTGACTGGGGCAAACAGATCAGTGATGAATGCATGAGCAGCTGATCAATACTCCTTCCACATTGAAATTCTGCTATGACTTCTTACTTGGTGTATGCAGCAGTTGTAATGAGACAATTCCCAGGTCTATCTACAAAAGGGAATCAGATGATGGTACCTATGTACAGATTTTTCTATCAACTAGAATTGAAGGAAAGCTTCCATCCGCCGAATTGAGTTCTCGATGCTTTTCGCCGCTGCTTGCTTTCAGTACGATCCGGCTCTCCAGAGGAGGAGGTGCTGATGAGGCTTATAAGGTGGTAAGTAAAGTTGGATACCTATTTCTTCAATTCTAGCGTTTACTTATTATTTGGTAGAGTGCTACATTAGTTTGTCCTTACATGCTGCCATATTATCATACCGGATAAGTGGGTTCTCATAGAACTTGCTCTGAGATAGTTGATTTAAATTCACCAAAAAGAGCGAAAAGTAACCAGCATGAACTTTTCAAAAAATGTCGCCCAGAGCTTGCTACTTCCTAGATTCTCCATCATTTCCCTTTTCTGATTTCTTCATAATTAAATAATTTTTAATTATTTATTATTTTCTAAAATCATAATTCTTCTATTAATTCAAATAATTTGATTATTTAATTATTTCTTTATTCCTCACGTTAATTAAATAAATTTTATTTATTTAATTACGTCACTAATTAAGTCCTCTTCTTTCTAAAATTAAATAAATTCTTATTTATTTAATTTTTATCCACCTTCCACTATAATTAAATAATTATTTTAATTATTTAATTATTCATTAGCCTCTTCTCTCATAAATTAAATAAATTTTATTTATTTAATTTGGTCCACTCTCTTGAATTTTGAATTAAATCATTATTTAATTCAAAAGGTCCTCTTTGTCACATTCCTCTATATAATTAAATAATTATTTTCATTATTTAATTATTCATTGGCCACCTAAATTCAATAATTTTTTATTATTTAATTTGGTCCTCTCTTGAATTTTGAATTAAATCATTGTTTGATTCAAAATGATTCCTTTGTCACATTCTCTTTATAATTTAATAATTGTTTTAATTTATTTTAATTTATTCATTGTTCCTTTCAGTTAAATGAATTTTTATTATTTTAATTTCTCCTATCTACTCTTTATTACGTGCCAATCTTATCTTCCACATCAAATCTTATCTCTTGACATCTCATTCAATTTAATCCGTTGATTGAATTATCTCATAATTCAATCTTAACCCTTCATTTCTTGTCATTGCCCTAATTTTGACCTACCCCTATTCCATACTACAACATTCAATTTTGGCCATTGATTAAGACACCTTATTGACATTCAATCTCATTCATCCGTTCAAAATGGCATTTTCTATAAAATGCCATTTTCCTCTCATTTTTGGACATAAGGAGGCATTGGATTTTAGACATTAAACTTTGCAGCATTTGTCATCTTACTTCATTTAGTCTTGGCATATTTAGGAATAGGCATTTCACTCATATTGTCATAGGCATTAGGCATTGATCAAATCCTTCAAAGCTTGGTGTAGGACTTAGACTTTTATTTCATATTGCTCGCATGATGAATCTGAGGGCAACACATCAACCAGCAAGTTAGAAGGTGTTACAAAAGTGAATCATGGAGGTCTCAGCGGTTTTCTGGTATAATCGTTCTTTTGTTTACTTCCATTGTATTTTGTAATTGCTTTGGGTTTATGGTCTCCATTGATCTAATCTAATTCTAAAATAACCCTTAGTTACATTGGTGAACTTGACATATTTTAACACATTTTGAGAAATCTTGGAGTTGGATTCTTTTTTTGCAGGTTTTGTTTGATTTTTGTTGCAGGTTTGACATCATTGTGGATAAAGCCCTAGTTTCTAAAGAGTCGACCATAACTTTCAAATGGCTGCGTATTTTTTCACAATTTTTTTTTTGTAGGTTGGAGACAACGTCTAGAGCTTCCATTCCAAAAATCAGATTTTTCGAAGCTAGTTTGATTTTTTTTATAATTTTTTTTTTGTTTTTCATGAAAAATTAATTTTCAGAGAAAATTATCAAAATTTTCAGATAGGTTTACATTTCTGGAAAGCTCTCTAAATTTTAATAGGGGTCTGTTCTTTATCTTTCAAATTTGGACGCATAATTATTAGTCAAACAACAGATCTTTTAAAATTAGGGTTTCACACATATTTACCTATATCTCACAAACGGTTGCAGATCTGATCACAATTTTTTTTTGCAGAATTGGAATGACAGAATACGACTTTAGTAAAAAATTAGAATTTTTGGAGCTGTTTTGTATTTTTTATAAAAATTTTATGATTTTTCATAAAAAATTAATTTCAGGTGCAAAACAACAAATTTTTCTGATTTATTTACATTTTTGGAAACCTCTTGAGATTTTAGACATGCTTTATTCTCTGTATTTTTCATTTTACTATAAAAAAAGTTTCTAAAAATCAGATTTGTCTTGACTAGCTAACCCTCTAATAGTAGTGATCCATTATCTTGTTAGGGTTTGTTGTTGGTTTTGTGCATGTGCAGAAAATAAACACTTCAAAGGACACATTGGATCAAGTGGAAAAAAAATGGCGCATCTAACTATTTTTTGCAGATCGATAGTCAAAGACATATATTCAAACTACTGACATGTGGTTTTGCAGCTACGTTTGTTGAAGATTTATCTCTCAAACCACTTGTTTGCATTTTTTTTAATTTAGGAACATTTCCTTTGGTGCTCTAAAATGAATTTTGTTTGCAAGTTTCTGATTGTGTTTACAAAATGGTAGGTGAGTATGCTCTCACCTTGTGAAAACTCGGTGATCAGAAAACCAGACCCATTTTTATGTGTTATTACCCTCATGATTTGGTATATCGAAGTATCCTCTCCCCTTGCGCATTCATGCGATCCTGGGTGTAAGAGAAACAGTTACTAACTCTAGAAATTGGGCCTGCATGGGGATTTCATCACCCCAACGCGACTCAAATCGGCAACAGAGCTAAAGCCAAGCTACCCCCGACCGGTATATAAATGTGAATCTTAAGGGAAAACCTGAATTCTACGAGTCGGATGTGTCCATACCAGGGCAGTGGCCGCCATAAACCCTATTGGGCACCCAACCTCTTGTTTGGAGTGCCACCTAATTGGTGATTAATCTCTTACCCCATGTATGGCCACTCGAACGGGGGTCCTGAACTAAACACCTTTGTGTAGTAAGCCAAAAACCTTATATTTGCTAGCGCAGCACTGGTCGGTGTGAAGGCATCCACACTTTTGCGTGCAGCAGTAGAGGTGATCAATCTGCCATGGGAGTTTCATGGGGGTTGGAAGCTTGGTTGGCCTGAGAAGAGAGTGCACTGTAAGGGGGAGCCCGTGCAGCCAAGCTTCTGAATTCACACGCTATTGATATGCGGTTGGGGAAACCCACGTGGAATCTAGCGAATATTGTCCTAGCCTAACCTAGGATTGTACTTGTCTTATGTGTGCTTGCTTACATCCAAAACATTGTGTTTGTCAAATTCTTGTTGGATTTCTCAAACAGTATACACAACGTTCACAAATCTGGAAATGAAATAATCAACTTCAGACAATTCAGACTTTTCATCAAAACATCACAAAACTGAATTCGAGTCCAACAATTTTTTTTCTTGTTGTCAAACATCTTTTCTCGACATTTATGTTAGAAACCAAAACTGAAATTGCTCAAAATTTTCATCATTCAACCATTAGCTTGCATTTTTACCTTAGGTTCAACATTGTTAATTTTAGTTGCATTCCCTAGGCTTCATAATCATCCTTTCCTACATAGATTTTCCCTTAGGTTTTCATCTTTGCAGACTTTGGATTAGGCCACCTCATCACACTTTGCAAAATCATTGCCTTCAAGACTAGGTTATCTTGGGACTTAGTCAACAATCTCCTTTTCAGTCATTGTCCTTTTTGTGAGAATTTCCAACTCAACAGTCTAGTTTGGAAAACTCACTAGTCATTTTGACCTTGTCGCTTAGTCCTTTAAACAAGTCCTTTGATCACCAAAATTAAGACATAGATTAAGCTTAGAGTGGCTAGGAAAACCTTTCTCCACATTGCATTCATCTTAGTCCATACTTTGCATATTTTATGCCTAAAAATCCAAAACAATCCAAAAATAGTGTTCACCCTAGTCCTCATTTTGCACCTTGACATTGCATTAGTCACCTTTTTAGTCAACATTATCATCCTAGTCCTCATTTTGCACCTAGTCAATTTTATCACCTTGCATTAATCAACATTGTCATCCTAGTCATCATTGTTGCCTTGACCTTTGACATCTTTCTTTGGCAATCTTGTCATCTTAGGAAAACATCATAATCAACTTGCATTGTCATCCTTTATCACAAAACACCAAAAAACATAGACTATTGTCATAATCATCATCCTCATTTGAGCAATTCTCTTTTATGGTAGAAACTAGGCTTCAAAGAAAGAAACGACAAATGGAAAACTTTGGACAAGACTTCAACACCAACACTTATGATACGAATCAAGACATGCCTTTTAGCGATCCATTTACCAACATGAACATACAATATTCCATGAACTTTCCAACATCCTCTCGAAATCCATTCGAACCATTCATACAAAGAGACCACAATGGACAAGTATTAGCTGAGGATTTAGAGGTTGCAGCCCAAAATCCTGACATAGCTTCATTTGTAGAGGACTTGGTCTTGAATGATGTTGACAGATACCTTGCTATACTTTTATACCAAGGTGAAAAACTACCAAGAGGCTTTGACATCAATACCATAAGACCACCTTCTCCAAACAACACGACACAAAACTTGAAACCTCAACAAAATACGAACAATGCTTCCAACAATAACACTGTTTTCACCACACAAATTGCTACAAGCACCATCACTGTTACATCTAGTGGCACCATAAGTCAAAAAACCTCCAACTCAATCAATGCAACATCTATTGGAGGAACACCCACCACGCCACAAGCAATATCACAATTCATGCCCACAATGTCAATGACATCTTCACAAATAGTTGGAACTACCCTTGGATCTACATCAATGGGGGCAAGTTCCTCAAACCCCATATTTGGACAATTCCAAGGACAAAATACCAACATCCCGCATGGACAATTCCAAGGACAAAATACCAACATCCCACATGGAAAATTCTTCCAATATGGACAAGGCACTCAAATGACACAAAAAATGAATACCTTTGGGCACCAAAATAGTCAAGGTTACCAGATCCCCCAAATATCGACAAATATGGTTGGATCGTACATCCCCACATATTCATCACGAATCCACACACAACACATTCCTCATCAAAATTGGCAATACCAACAATCGCCAAACCAAAACATATCATACATTTCACAACAACACATGTCACATTCAAACTCGAACATGCTATCACAATCAATGGGGACTCAGGGGATACCCATCACTCCTATGTGTGATGTGACCAATAATCCCATAATAGATGCCTTGACAGCTAGAGTGGCAGACCTCCAAAAACAGATGGAAAACATGCAAACATCCAACAAACCGCCACCAACATCATATGATCTATGTCCATATCCTTTTGACACAACTTTATACATGCCACCATTTCCTCCTAGATATGTGGCCCCGAACTTCACCAAATACAAAGGCAAGACAAATCCCATTGAACACGTTCAAGAATTCACGACCAACTATATGGACATTGCTTCTGAACACACTTACTTGATGAGACTCTTCTCCAAGAGTCTAACAAGACCCACACTTGAATGGTTCTCCACTTTGAAGGGGATAAAAACATGGAATGAACTTGTAGACAAATTTGTGAAAAATTATGCCTATAACATTAACACAGACACCTCCATCACTAGCTTATGCACACTTACACAAGAAGACGTTGGTGAAACTTTTATCCCATTTTTCCAACGATGGAGAAGCCTAGCAAGTCACTGCCACATAGACATACCTGAAAAAGAGAAGGTTGACATGTTTGTACAAACATTCCTAGGCCCATTGAGAAATGGCTTGTGAGTTCATTGTTGTACAACCTTCACGAACTTAGTCAAATGAGGTGTCCAACTTGAGAAAGCCCTTATTGCTGAGGGAAGATTAAAATATGGTCCTAAAAACATAAATGCAAGTCCACCCACTGACAAGAACAAATACTGGGTTAAGAATAAACATGTCACCAATGATGGCATTGTAGACGCTAAGGTTGTTAATGCAATAGGTCTTGTGCTTACCCTTAAAGGGGCTCAACCGCAAAATACATAGATGACCACCCAGACCCATGTTGCCACTATTATACAGACAAATCAAAATAACCAAGGTAATCAGAATAACCAAAATCAAAGGCAACCTCGACAACCTAGACAGTTCCCCAAGAGTTGCACATACACCCCCTTGGGTGAGCCCATTGAAGAAGTCCTCAAGAAATGTCTTCAAAATGGCATCATCACACTTCAAGAACCAAAACCATATGACCCAAGACAATTCAAACTAGCATGGTGGAATGATAATGCATTTTATGAGTACCATCGGGCAAAAGGACATAAAACCTCTCATTGTCGACAACTGAAAAACCTAGTACAAGATCTTATCAAAAGTCGTATCATCGAAGTAGGTGGATCACAATTCGCCTCCAATTCAGATCATACTATTCATAAAAATCCACTACAGGACCATGGTTCTAATAATGCTTCCGCATTAGGTTCATAGACAAATAATAATCAAGCTAACTTCGCTTGAGCCAAGTACGACTATTCTAGTGGACCAATTATAAATAATGTATGAACTGACGACGAATATGTCAACACCATTACGATCAAGAAAGCACCTCAGTGTAATGCTACTACTCGAAGTGGTAAGGTCACCATAGCCGATCCACCTCCCACTCGACAACCCAAAATCACCATACTGGGCCCATCTGCTAAACAGTCAAAACCCATCCCGACCACCAATTAGTGGCAACCCAAAAGTTAGTTCAACCTTATCGACCAACTAGGCAAGACTCCCGCACAAATCTCTATACTTGAGCTACTTCGTATCTCTCCCGCGCACAAAGATATCCTAGATAAAACCCTGCTAGAGTCATTAGTCTCGAAGGATATTGATGTCAATCAATTTGAAACCATGGTGGGATACCTCACTATGCCTCACCACGTCACCTTCTCGAATCAAGACTATTCATCACCCAAAACCAACCACAATGATGCATTGCACATAGAAAATTTTGTCCACAAACACAAAGTTAGACAGGTTTTAGTAGATGGCGGAGCAGGATTGAACATATGCTCCCTCAAACTGGTTAAGGCTTTAGGGTTCTCTGATGCATGCGTAGACCCAACAAAGAGTATAGTGATAAAAGCATACGATGACGAAGAATGCTCTTCACGTGGCGTTATCTCCCTCCCTATCAGAGTGGGACCGGTCATTGTAGACACCACCTGCCAAGTCCTGGATTTGGAACTACCAAATAACATCTTGCTCGGCCGTCCATGGATTCATGCTTTAAAAGTTGTTCCATCGACATATCACCAATGCCTAAAGTTTCCATTTGACGGCACAAAAATAACCATATACGGAGACCCTGATCCCTTCCAATATTGTACCAACCTAAGGGGTATTTCTAAAAACTGAGTGCCTATTAACTGTGAAGCACCTAGCTCCTCATCATCCAAATACATTGACCCATCCACACTCACATCATTTTCCACATCCGCTCCATCCACGTCTTCCACCACACCACCACCTCCAGCAAACCCTAAGGCTGAATCCACTGTCAAAATCCAGGACCTCGACTGTGGAGAATTCAAACTACATACAATATACATCATAACAACAATGCCCAAGTCTCTAAAGGTCTATGGTCGGCCATGTTTCAGAATGGAACCTCAAGAAACTTTCAAAGTTCCACCGAAAACAATTTTTATCAAGTGGGGAGACATGAGTAATGAAGACCTTGCTGACATCACAGGATGGATCTATAAGGATACTGTCGCACTACCCCCATTACCAGTTGAAAAATATGGCAAAGGTTATGACATCATGAAGGCTAAAGGCTACGATGGTACTAGTGGCCTAGGAAGAAATTAAACCGGCCGAAGGGAACCCATAGAACCTTTCCAAATTCCAAAGTATCTCGGATTAGGGTTTAGATCACCTGACAATGATGATCGATGTACCATTGGACCTTCGAGTGAGCGAATACATGCTTCGAAAAGTGTCGAGACCACTAAGGAAACCCTCACCAAAATTGACTCCTAAGAATGAGAATTTGGCTTAGAACGATCCCTAAGTGACTGTTGTCTTGATGATTTGTTTGTCGAACCAGGGGAACTAACCTCTGACCAAAAATTTTGGCAAACATTTAAAATTGAACAGGCACCAAATAGTCAAAGTCCCATTACCACTCCTCATGACATAAAAGACCCACCATCTGAAACCTTTCAGTCCAATCCATCTGAAGTATTAGACAACACTGACAACCAAGACTTTAAGGCCTTCACCCCTTATTTTGACAATGAATATGACACAAGTGAAGGGGAATATTGGATAGATTCCAATGTAGAGTTGAATGATGATAATCTCATCTACAACATCACTGAATCAGTTTGCATGCTTTTCACATCCTCCCCTCAATTTACCAACATTGACGATGGCATTTCCTTAATTTACCCTGAACTAGTCGATTGGGACCAACAAGGCCCGCCATTTCTGGACACATTCCAGAATGATGAGGCAATTGCAGAATTTATGGGGTTACATGAAGGTATACCTAGTGGAGACCACAAGTCAGGATTCACCATTGATTTAGACTGCACAACATACTTTGGTGAGACTGCTCCATCCTCTAGTCACAAAAGTAAAAACAAAAATAAAATAAAAAATGAAACGTCTCTAGGTGAAAACCGAAAGGCACCTTTTGATGATAAAATAGTAAAAACAAAGGACGTATTCGCAGGTGAAAACCTCTTTGAGGCGCCCAAAGATGGAGGACTAGACTTTCTCCCTATGCAACAAGAGAGATCAGCCATGCTTATCGAAGATACAATAGAGGATAACATATCAACTGCAGAAGATCCCAAAATGGTCCTCTTTGCGGCATCATTGACTGAAGAAGAGAGACCAGAATTTCATAAATTCTTTGCAAAATGAAAGATCAATTTCGCATGGTCTTATTCTGACATGCCAGGATTGGACAGAACCAGAATACGCACCATACGCCACTGTTACCTAATGCCAAACCGGTCAAAGCAAAAAGTTCACATAAAATGCACCTTCAAGTTGCTCCTGTAGTCCAAAGCGAGTTCCCAAAAAATTGCTGAATCTTTTTAGAGTTCGCCCGGTCTATTATTTCTGGCCGAATGGATTTCTAACACGGTGCGATAGCAAAGCCAATTCATTTTGCGGTCGTGTATGTCTACTTGATTTTTGAGATTATGCCCAAAGGATGACTTTCCTTTGCCAAACATTGACATCATAGTTGACCTTACAACAAGATATGGGAATGCTATCCCTCATGGATATGGTTTCTCTAGCTATAATCAAATCGCATTGCTCTGAGGAGCCGACACAAAGCAACATTTACTTGCCCACAGGGGTACATCTTTGCATTTTGGTGCCATTTGGTCTCAAAATGCAAGTGCCACCATATCAAGGGCTATGACATGATCTTCCATTACATGATGCACAAAATAATGGAAGATTATGTAGATGACCTATTGGCCGAAATGTTAACCAAGAAAGATCATTTGAAAGGTACTTGTTTGACATACGATTTTCAAAGGGCCCCGAAGAGTACAAAGTATGGCTAAACCCTAAGAAGTGTGTTTTTGGGGTCACATCAGGTAAACTATTGGGATACATAGTTTCCCAAAGAGGCATAGAGGTCGATCCGGAAAAGGTAAAAGCAATCATAGACATGCCTCTTCCCAGAGGAATCAGTGAACTGAGAACTCTGCAAGGCAGAGTACAATCTATCTGGTGTTTCATAGCCCAATTGGCAGATAAGTGTCA
>VDFB02097077.1:0-69420 GCA_007258455.2 Sequoia sempervirens
GAATGAATTCGCCTTTTTCATTATTCATATTTCATGTTCTCTTCTTCCTCTTGCTGTGTGAGTTTGCCTCTCAACTGCAAATCACGTTTTTGAGGTTTTGCATTCTTCTTCAGCATTCTTCGCGCTTTGGTTCGGGTAAGTCTTTTGCATTGTCTTCTTCTTTTCTGTATATGATCTAATGTTCTTTATACACGTTTTTAGCTTTGTGTTTATTTTACCCTACGCACATTCCTTCTCTTCATTCGCGTTTTACCTTCGTGTTTTCTATTCATTGTTTGTCTTCATCGTAAGAAGAATGGCGAGCCTTTGTTTCCTTACACATTGGAACCTTACGCGTTTCTTTCCTTACTCTTCCCTCGCGTTTCTTTCCCCATTCTCCTCTATGCACGATGTTCTTTGAGAACTTGTATCTATCCAATGTGTTTGTGTTGAAATCTCTTTGTCCCCCTCTCTATGCGTTTTGGTGTGAACATTGAAAAGATCTATCATTGTGAAAGAGAATTCCTTTAACCTTTGAATGCGTATGTAATGGGATTGAAACAAGTTCAAAAGCTTTCATGATTCAAACAAATTGCCTTTGCCAAGCACGAGCGCCTTCGCCATTCATTCCTACATCTACATTTCAAAATTGTCAAGAAAATGCTAAAGCGCTGAATTTTAGCGCTGTGACATCTTGAAAATGTCAAAAAATTCCTAACACTGCAAAATGTAAGGGCGCTAAAATTTAGCGCCCTTGCATCAAAGGTCATTTTTCTGAGATGTAAGGGCGCTAAAATTTAGCGCCCTTACACTTTTTCCAAGATTTCTCTAAACCTTCCCAAATGAACTTCATTTTCGACTAGTGCACTCCTGAGCCTCCTTTTTCCGCCTTTGTGCATCGTTTTGCGTGCCTTGTCATCCGCTTCATGCTTTCCCATCCTCGTGCTCATTTCGCGCTTTCCCATGTTTCCTAACAATTGATGTTTGTTCTGACTAAACGGATTGCAGTCTACTTTCAAAGATCGTCAAGTCAAGATTGATCAGAGTTCCAGTTCTTTTTGATGACTGCTACTAAGCCTCCCTCTTCTTCGAAAGCAAAAGGCAAGATGAAATACAAATATCAAGGCGTCTACCCGCCGACTATGGTGCTTTCCAAAGTCGAAGAGATAAAAGATACAGAAGTTGGTCATCAAGACTTGGTTGACTTCGCAAAGCTAACTGAGACGAAGCCTCTTCCTGATTCAATGAGAGCAATCGTACACAGCAACCTCCATTTGGTGGCGATGTTTCCTACAGCTGCACACAATACCGAGTTTGTTCTTCAAGTTGCGTCTCATTACATCAGAGAAAGCAGAAGCGTGATCGACTCTTCCGGGCACGAGATTCTGAGACTCGACCCCGACTTCTTTGATATTGTCTTCAAGGTCCCTCATATGGAGAAATACATTGACATCTCTATATCAAAAGCACAGGAGATCTTTGATGCTGATCCCAATAAGGCTAAACAGTTGATAAACACTCAATGGCTCAAGAAGCCTAGATCATCTGTTTCCAGATGGCCAAAGGGGCTCCTGCGAAGTGATTTCAAAGAAGATGTCAGGGATATGATTACTCTCCTACAAGAGTAGCTGGGCTTGCCTGAATCATTCATTTTCACATTGGATGTGAAGGAATGTATCGTGATCATCATATAGCCATGTATGCTATTGACTGGGGTAAACAAATCAGTGATGAAATACAGGAACAGTTGATCAACGCTCCTTCTACATTGAAGTTCTACATGACTTCTTACCTGGTGTACGCAGCCGTTGTAATGAGACAATTCCCAGGTCTATCTACAAAAGGGAATCGGATGATGGTGCCTGTGTATAGATATTTCTATCAATTGGAGCTAAAGGAGACCTTTAATCATTTCAGACGGGTCACTGATGCTTTCTTTGCGCCCTTACTCTTCAACTTTGATCCAGCTTTGGAAAGAAGAGTATCCGATGAGGCTTATAAGGTGGTAAGTAAAGTTGGATGCATTTTTCTCCAATTCCCAATGTTTACTTACTTGAGAGTAGGCTGTTACACCGGTTGTCCCTACATGCTACCACATTATCCTTCGGATAAGTGGATTCTCATGGAAACATGCGCATAGCTTTGATGTCGCGCGTAAAGAACGCAAGAAGCAACCACAAGCGCAGTTCAAGTTCTAATCGACTCATCGCCCATATACCATCCAAACCGCATGCTGCGTCCGGTTTATGCTGAAATGCAGATCATGACCATCAAAACCTGGCTGTGTATAGGTTTGATTTAATTACCCGTTGATTTGGTTTTTGAGATCAGCACTAACACAATAAAGTCTTCCCAATCCGACGCCTTCTCTATCCTCTCTCTTGAACAAAGTATTCAAAGATGCTAAGATTGCGAAAGATCATGCTTTCAACTCCAAGGTTCCTTGAGTGCCAATAGGCTCCGCTTGGCTCGACAGATATTGCTGGTATGTCAAGGGACTTACACAATTGTTCGACGGCTACCATCAAAACAAAAGTAGACTAAGGGCTTTCGCAGGATTCAAAATGATTTGGCAAGAGCCAAGTTTCCTAATTTAACCGAAATGAATTGGAATTTTGCAAGGCGTAGGGCCTAAGCAGTTTATGTTCTATTCTAAATGCAGATATATTTCGCTTTAATAGACTTCAACCCGATTTCACCTAGCCTCCGTCGGACAACCTCAGTAAAATCGGTGCAATCTTCAAAGGGGATAGCGAAAGGTATTCAAGTTATAGTTTAACATACATGCACCATCAGAACAACGCATATAAGCATGTAAACCACAACCGAAGTTAAACACAAAATAATCTCCAGTCGACCACGCAAGGCGGACTTATCATCAACAAGCCGCTAGTGGTATGGAATAAAGCGGCTTATCTCAATAAAACACCACACCTAAGTAAGCTACTTGCATGAATTTACCTACTTGGATACCTAAAGGAAGAAGAAACTCCTTGCTAGCATTTCATGACAAGATCAATTCCATCATCAATGAAAAGATCTATTATCATAAAATGTGTTACACAACATCTTTCAAAAAGTTTTCAAAGGAAAACTTTCTTTCTTCTCCAAATTATGCAAAATGCTACACTATCTAGCTCTAATACTAATACTCTCTCAATGTCTACTCTGATTCTAACTTCATATGTTACAAATGAGGGGGACTCCCCCTTTATATAGCTAGCCAAGTCCCAAAAGACGGCTAGGGTTACAATCAATAGAGTGGCTAGAATCGTGCCACCTCAGCCCTAAATAATATTGCCCTAAAAACCGCCACAGAGGAGAGTGGGGTAATAAATGCGCTATAATGTCCACCATCATCCTTCTAGAAGATTCCATTTGTAGACGCGTTCACACCGTTCTCGATCTTCTCTCTTGGCATTATCCTTTGATTTCTTCCACTTGAGGGTCTTCATCTTCGTCACTTTGAGCCTTGAAAATGTTTCTTCAACACTTAGCCATTTTCTTGCAAACTTTCCTCCTTCGAGATTGAAACTTGTAACTTTATCTTCCTTCGAAGGTTGTGATATCACCGGGGATCACTTAAATCATCAACGCTTGGCCTCGACGTTCCCCCTGCAAAACAAGCAAGGAGAAAAGCATTAGAACACCTCATAATATAAAGTCACCTTACTTACCTGATCTTCACGCTCCAACCTTCAAGCGCTCATCGCCAACTTTGTGTTCAAGTTCATGCCTTAGACAAATTTCCATCCTTGAGAAATTCATTTCACCTGCTAGAGCCCGGACAACCTTGATTTTATTCATTTCTGGCTTAAGTAAACTATCTTCACAGAGGACTGAAGCAAATTCACCTAGGCGGTTTCTTTCAAATTCATCGTCTGGAGGATCTCACCTTGAAAACCACTTTCTTCATTTTTGCCTTAGAAAATTTTCAAATTTCCCTTAGGAAATTCATCAACCTGGTGCCCACTTAAAATCTTCATCCCAAAATCCTCGACAAGCTGTGGAAGACCTTAAAATCAACTCCTCATCGATAATCTTCAATACCCAGAAGAAAATTTTCTCCAGAACGCATCGAACCCATGGGTGCACAACGAACGGGTTCATTTTATTTCTCTGAATTTTGAACCTTAGGAGATTATTCTTTCAACAATTTTGTTCTCGTTCTTCGATCCCCCCTGAGAATCTTGCTCTGACTTGGAAAATTTTTATCAACCCTGCGGAGCTGGCATTCACTGACTTCACCACTGGCAAATTTGCTCGTGCTTTAGGAAAAATTCCATCACCTCTCCAGACTTAAGCGTTTTTCTAAGGGGAAAAATATTTTGTGCCTTAGAAATTTTTTTGAATCACTTCGAAAATTTTGCCTTAGAAAATTTTATATCCGACTCGATCAATTTGGCCTGTGAAAAAAATATCAACTCCACTTAGAAAATTTTATGAAGGCGCTTAGCATATTTTATTTCTCACTTACCATTTTGTATTTAACTCCACACTTAGAAAATACTTTCACTTGAAGCTCCAACGCCCTTTAAAAAAAAATTTCATATCACATCATCCTACATTTCATCCTAGGCGCAAATAGCATGAGCAAGAGGATATGCCTAGCATTTTTTTTTCACTTGGCACCATTTTCCAACACTTAGGCATTTTATTCTCTAACGCCTAGCACATTAATTTCACTCACCACCCTCTAAACATTTCAACGCCTTAGAAAATATTTCTAACACCTTATAACTCCCTTCAACATAGGCGCATACACTTGAGACAAAAAATTAAAAAAAAGTCACGCCCCACATTTATCCTTACTACTTCACACGCCCTAGGAAATTCTCTCACCCTTTTACTTGATTTACTTACCTTTTACACCTTTCACATCTCAACTTTAGGCGCGCCCAACAATTTTATCCTTTAACTTTACTTTCACATTCTTTATTCACTTTTTATTGACTTCAGCTTGAGCGCATTTCCCATACTCAGGAGGATGAAGTCTTTATTTCAACGTCCTCTTTGACTTTCTCCTCTTCTTGGCGCATTTGAGGGGGTGAGAGGGATGGGCGCATTTGGCATGTAGTGGTGGATGAAAACTTTCAAGCGCCATCAACAAGTGTCCTCACATCTCCCACGTTTTTGTCCTTACATGCTCCTTTTTGGGCGCATTTTGCCTATGCAGCAGGATGAACTTGCTGACCAGCTTGACCTTCTTGGAACTTGGGCACATTTTGTATGATGTGATGGATAAGACTTCCAACGCCTTCATGTAACTCATGAACTTCCAACCTTTGTCCTCACATGCTTAGATTTGGGCGCATTTTGCCCATGTAGGAGGATGAAATCCTTTTGACTTGCTGACTGCCTCTAACGCCTTTTGACCTCCTTTTAAATCTTTGACCCCTTTCCTTGCATGGGCGCAAATGGCACATAGAGGAGGATATTTCTCATACTTAGAATATTTTCAATCCTTCTGCTTGTGAGGGCGCATTTCTACCCATGCACAGGATGAAACATGTTGACTTTGCTTTGACCTTGAAACTTGGGCGCATTTGGGCCTCCCTGCAGGATGAGTTTTATACTTAGAAAATTTTTCCAACATGAGAGCTTGAGCTGGGCGCATTTTAGCCTGTGTACTGGATGAACTTCATTCTCAAAAATTTTCATGCCTGACATATACTTGAAGGCGCATTTTACAGGGGGTGGAGGATGAAGTTCCAGACTTAGACATTTTTCTCCGTTTCTCTGCCAGCGTTCATGCCCTGCTATTTATAGTAAGCCTCTTGATTTTCTTACTTTGGAAGCTCAGATTGCCATGAAATTTTAAACACTGGATCCTCGCGACTTTGATATCCTGTCAATACTGCCATTCTGAGCTGACTTACTAAAAATAGCATATTTTGGGAAGTGTTTTGCTATTTATAGTAAGCTCTCGTTTCTGGTACCTCCACAGCTCCGATCGAGTTGAAATTTGAATGAGGCGATCCTCACCACGTGACCTTACTGCCGGTACTGACGCATGCAACTGATTTACTATTTTTAGCATGTTTCCAATCTGACTTACTATAAATAGTAAGTGCTCCGTTTGTCCTGAGATTTCACCAGCAGATAGCCTGAAGAACGCTGATTGCAGTGGTTTACACCGGATTTTGAAGATTTTGACTTTTGATGCCTATTTTTAGGCTCCGAAGCTGGAAACCCTAATTCGCTTTGCATGCATCCCAAATGAACTCTGTTTGCTCTCGTTTCTGTGGCACTGCGATCGGCTCGTGAACCTGAACTACTGGGAGGCGGCTGCCGGGGCATACCTGCTAAAAATAGCAAGTTCCTTACTGAGTGGGAATCGCCGTTTGCATGTCACACCATGTGAAGCTCTCAGAAAAACCATCGGGGAATCACGACATGCAAAAAGAAACCACGACATACAAACCCTAAAGAAAATAGCCTCGAATTTTGCATCACGAAATTAAATTAAGCCTCGACTTGCATGTTCGTCATCGCGAGATTCGAAAAACCAGAGAGGAATATCGGACAGCAAAGAAAATCTGCCTCTCCCCGGACCACAGAAATTACGATGCAGAGGCCCGGTTGCTAAAATAATGAAGTAAGTTGTCCGTTTTGCCCCAAATTTGGCGTACAAGCGGTCGATATACTCACGAATCGCAGATGCGTGTTCGGGAATCTCAAAGATAGGCGACAAATTGTTACGGATTAGGACTTACTAAAAATAGTAAGTACCTCGGAATCTGATAATTTTTTGCTGAGAGCCTGCTGGAAGCATACTGACAAGAACGTTAAGCTCAAGTTTCAAGTTATTCACCTC
Organism: Sequoia sempervirens; assembly: GCA_007258455.2. NCBI lineage: Eukaryota > Viridiplantae > Streptophyta > Pinopsida > Cupressales > Cupressaceae > Sequoia > Sequoia sempervirens. The sequence goes on from VDFB02097077.1 coordinate 6,797, forward strand.
GTTTGACTTCAAATTGGCTGGAAAGACTCAAACCCTAATTTCAGACTTGGCCAAATTCATGTTGAAGCTTGCAGACGGGAACGTCCCCAGGAAGCAGACCATAGAAAGGAGACAGATGGAGAGAGAGAGACACACAAAAACCAAAGCAAAAAAGACCAGAATGGAGCAAAAATTAGGGGTCCCCACCTTGAATGGGGCGATGTGTGAAAAAGGTCACAACACTACCGAGATGTCAGGAAAAAGTTGCAAAAAGGTCACCAACACAGGTACCGTTTTGAAAACATCTAGGCAGATTGTAGAGATGAAGAAGCCATTCGTAAAATGGACTATTGCAGGTTGACTGTTCAACAAATCAGGGATCTTGGTATCGCTGACCTACCAGAGGATTTTGAAGATCCAGGTGATATCATGAATGCTGTCTATGATGAGCAAGGCATTGCCAAAAGGCCGTTGCCTGCAATACAATGGTCTAGGAAAGAGGTTACCAACATCAGAGAAAGGCTGAGACCAATCCTAGCCAATACAGAAGAATGGTTACATAAACATGGTTATGCAATGAAAAGTTTCAGAACAGATTCAGAAGGAGAGGAATCCGAAGCAGAAGCTCGCCAACAGCAAGAACTCCGCGACAAAAACAAATCAGCGACCGTTCCCACTTCTTCGCGAAGAGGTCTTAGGATCAAGTTCACTATTGGTAAGAAAGATACCCAGGCTGTCCAAGAGACAGAAATCATGGAATCTCGTCCATCTCACTCTAAGGGTAAAAAGCCTATTCTGAGGAGATAGATTCCGATGAAGAAGAAACTTCAAGTGACCAATCCGCTGAAGATGAAGATTCAGCAGAAGCAGACTCTGATGCCGAAGAGGTTTCTGAAAGCGGGCAAGAGTCTGATGAAGATTCTGAAGAAGGATCTGAAGGTGACTTTGAAGGTGAACCGGATTCGAAGAGACAAGAGGGTGATCAATAGGAACCCGGGCATGATCAAGAAAGAACTACTTCTCCTCCTGAGAATGTAGTTGAAGAAATTCCCAGAACATCATCGCCTGTGACTTCAAATTTTTCTCATACCCCTCCAGATTCAAGAACTCCTCCACCTCATGTTCCCTCGTCACCTATTCCTACCACATGCATTCCTACAGTTGAGATATCCCCTATCCCTGCAGCATCAACCCAACTTGATACTCCTTTAGTGACAAGCATCCATACGGTTGATATACTGTCAAGTCCCCCATCGTCTATTCCTAGCTTGTCTTCGCCAACGTATGATATCACTTCTGAAAACGAATTCAATCATTTCATGAATGAGTCAATGCGTGATCAACTCAATGTGTCAACTACAGGAGCAACGATGACAAATACTTCTCCAATTGTCACGATACCGATGGTAAGTTCAGATGTGACAATAACTTCAGAAGTGGCAATGGTGACTGAATTGACAATAAATCCAGAAGTTCACACTTCTTTTCTTCCTCCTTGGCTAATATCTCAAGTGTCGAAGCGCAAAAAGCAAATGATTTCTCTAGAGGAGCTCGACCTCGAAGAGATAGTTCTTCCAAAAGCCAAAGGGAAGAAAAAGGCAAAGGTATACTGGAGGCTGAATGTTGACAAGTCTGGCCACAAGTATGCTGAAATTGGCATACCACCGAATCAAGAAGCTGATGTCAATATGGAGGACTACACAGTAACAAAGGTCCAGCTTGGCAAGGTTACCAACGAAAGTGCAAAAGCGGATGCGCAAGTCACTTTGGATATCTTGGCAGGAAGGCTGGATAAAGTAGAGCAAGCTCGTAACATGTACAAACAGAGGGCAGAGCATTATGCCACTGTTGTAAAGAGACTTGCCGGTTCTCCAAGTAATGCACAACCCGGCGGCTTGAGTATTGAGTCAATTCCAAGAGGCTGAGAAATTCGCTATCAAAGGCGGTGTTATATGATTTTGAGAAGATCATCGAACCACGGATCTCGGATAATTTGGCTGAGGTGAAGGCTACCATATTGTCCATCACCGCAGGCTTGATAAAGAAATGCCGGGGTAAAGACGCTGAAAATGCACATTGTCATGTGGCAAATTGGTGGAGGTTGGGGTAATTCCTCGACAAAGAAAAAGTTCGTGAGGTAAGCAAAATCAATCAAACACAGATCTGGGCGGTTCAATCTCTCTCATAGAAGATCTTCACCAAGTAATGTGAAGATGTCGCACGGAATCGCATTCATTCTTGAAAAGGTATCAAAGAGTTGCCCCGTCAACTTCTTTGAGGACAATCGCATCTTCCTACCGGCCACAGAAATATCCCTGATCTTCAAGGAAGCCATCACGAATTTGATTGACAGTTCAGACTTCTCAGAAGCTTCGCTGAACATCATTTGTGATACAAGGCTCACATTGGACAACCTCAAGACGCATCTTGACAGGTGCAAAAAGGTTCACTCATCTGCCATGAGATTGATCACGAGAATTCACACCATTGTGGATTACACCGTTGGTCCAGATGAGAAGTTCGTGCAGGAGACTAGGAGGAAATTTGAAGACTTCCGCGCCCAATGCAAAGAAACGTGAAGCAGCCCCCTATTCTCTAGTGTTAGACATTTCCGGTGCATCCCATTATGCATCTTGTAAATATTTCTCGACATTTTCAAATGTCATTTTGTAAATTGTAATTACACCAAGTCCAAAGATGTAATATTTTCAAAACAAATTACACTTTGACTTTGGTCAAAGTCAGGTGAGATCTCCTAAAATCGCTCACCTAACTTTCCCTGATTTTCTCAATCTCTTTCCTTCTTTTGCTCATCCCTCTTTCTATATAATGCGAGGGATTTTCATTGTAAATTATCTTTTAGCCTTTTGCAACGAAGTGCTGCCCTTTTGTAAGCAAATTTGTGAAACTTTGCGTTCATGCTTTGTGAATGAGATTCGATTAATAAAGAAAAGGATTGCAAGCCAAACTTTGTGTTGGATTCGATACTTTTGGTGAGTTGATCTTATTTGGTAGTGATTAGCTTGAAGAATCTGAAGGACCCTAAGTAGTTTATGTAAACTTTGTGTTACATTTATTATTTAGATTGCATTTGTATTTCTGTTTATCATTTGGTTGAATGATCTACAAGACTTTGTGCTTGTAATCATTCATGCTCTTACATGTTCTGGTTGAGTGATCTACAAGACTTGTGCTTGTAATTATTCATACTCTTGATAATTTGCTTCAAGATCACAAGACTTTGTGCTTGTAATCGCTCGCGGCTATTTGATATTTTGTTGATGATCTACAAGACTTTGTGCTTGTAATCATCTTTCATACTGCTCGAGGAATTGTTATGGCCTAAGAAGACTTTGTGCTTCTAACGCACACAAACAAGCATTCTCGCATTGCATCCAACACTAAAAAGCTACCGGAACAACTTTTGTGCCTTCGTGAGCTTTCCCTTTTTACTTTATTTTGTTTGTTATTAATCACTTCTAGTATCTCTACGCTTCGCTTTGACGAGATAGAGATATTGGTATTACTGCTAGTTGTTAGTTTAAGGTTATCAAGAATTGTAAACTTCCAACGGTGAAGCATTGTAAACATCTTCTCTGAAAAAAGAGAGAAGGATGAATGTAACACACCCCCCCCACTTCGTAAGTTTCGTGTACATTTTGTAATTATTTGTTTGATTTACTATCGCTTCTGTTAGCAGTAAGAAGGGCGCCTCCCCTTTCTGAGAGGAGAGATTCACATCTCACATAGCTGTGGCTGAAGTCAAAGTTGTGTAATCTATTGAAAAGCTGATTACATAATTTTCACCCAACAAATTTTTATAACTGAAAGTCTGGTGCCCAGTTTAGTAGTCGCCATAAATTCACTTCACCATGACTTAGAAATTTTCCAATTTTAGGAGAGAATATTCCCAGCTATCATGCAGTTGTCATAGAAATTGGCTATTATTAGAGATTCTTTCCTCATTTTGAATTTAAAATTTCCCTCCCGACTGCCAGTTATTTGAAGTATTTTCAAGAAATTTGTTAAAATTTACTCTAGCATTAAAAATATCATCCTTTTAAAATGACGTATTTAAAATTTAAAATTTGATTTCAACGCCTTTTATTTCACTTGAGAAATTTTATTTATTTTTCCAGCGCCTTAGAAAAATTTACGTTTCGCTCAAAAAAGCTTCGCAGGCTCCAACATTTTAAATTGGCTAGGCAAAATTATTTTCCATCCAAGATATTTTCCAAAATAAAATTTCCCCATGATAAATATCTCCCGACTTCAGACAATCTCATGTGTGTAAACGAAGGGGGAATTTGATTTTTAAAACTTTGGAAAATAATAATTTTAAATTTTAATTGATTTCTAGCTCGAGCAAAATTTAATTTTATCTATCCAAAGCAAATTTTATCTCCAATGCCTTTTAAAAGAATTTGTCATTAAGTCTTGGACGTATTTATCCACTTTGCAAAAATTTCCTTTTGACTTTTTGCTAGGCGCATATCCTCTTTGAACTTTAAATCTAAATGCCTTAGGAAAATCTTTTTAAACCCATATCTAAACCCAGGCGCATATAACATACTAAGTTTCTTTCCTTTTTTTAAATCCAATGCCTTTTAAAAGTTTTCCTTTTAGCCCCCTTTGACTCAGGCGCATCTAGCACATGCTACTTCCATTTCACCTTTTAACATTTTCCTTAGAAAATATTTGCTACTTCATTCTTCAAGTGGGGCGCATTTCCACCTCTCAGCTTTCATTTTGTCAATACTTAGAAAAAATTTCACCCTCTCTTCTTCAAGGCGCATTTTGATGCCAAAGCTTCTAATTTTGAGAACTTAGAAAATTTCTTTGAAACCTCTCTTCCAGCTAGGGCGCAAATGAAGCCATGAGCTCTCAACTCCAACGCCTTTTAAAGTTTTCCTTCAGCTCTCTTCAACTCCTTAGGCACAAATGAAGGGTTAAACTAAAAAAAAAATTCTGAGTATCCTTCTTCAGGTAACCAGGGTGCATATGATCTCTTTGTAGCTTTAATTTCCAACACTTATCCATGTCCCTGCAAGGGCGCACTTGGATTTGTAGACCTTCATTTTCCTGGACTTAGGATATTTCCCATCTCTTTCTTCAAGCTAAAGCACATCTAGAAGGGTGAACATTCACTTCATACGTCTTAGAAATTTTTTTAATTCAATTCTACAGGCTGGGTGCATTTGGCACCATGTGCTTTCAATCTTGACGCCTTAGAATATCTTCAAGTCACTTCCTCCCCTTCAAGGCGCATTCAACCCCTTGTGCTTTCAGTTTAAACACTTAGACACTTTCTTCAAAGTATTTCTCCAAACTTGGGTGCGTATGGGTGTGCTTGCTTCAAATTTGTACACTTAGATATTTTTAAAACTCACTCCTCCAACTTAGGGCGCATTTGAGAGGTTGAACTTCAAATTTCTCATACTTAGAAAAATTTCAATTCTCTCTTTTCCTCAAGGTGCAAACTCATGTGTAATCTTTCATTTGGGGGCGCATTTTATGGGTGGTACTTACACTTTTCATGCCTTAGCAAAATTTCGAGGTCCCTCTTTACCTTGGGCGCAAATAACCCCTTGTACTCTCATTTCGTTTGCCTTAGTCAAAATTTTAATCACCCTCCTCCCAAGGCACATATGAGGGGTTGTAGTTTAAGTTTCTTCGCCTTAGAACATTTTTCAAGTCTCATCTTCCTTGGGCGCATCTTGGAGAGTGTAGTTTAAGTTGAGGGCGCATTTAAGGATATGAGCTTTCGTTTTCATAACTTGGACAATCTTCTTCTTAACTTCTAGCTTGGGCGCATTTAGAGTGTTGAGCTTTTATTTTTTTATGCCTTAGACAATTCTCAACTTCCTCCTCCATGACCTTGGGCGCATTTCCACCCCTGAGGTTTCAATTTAATGACTTAGTCAAATTTTCACAATCTCCCAGGCTTGGGCGCATATGGAGGGTCCTACTTCCAATTGGGGGCACATTTTACCCCTCATACTTCAAGTTTCGAATACTTAGAAGAATTTTAAATCATCCTCTCCTAAAGGCGCATTCTCATGGGTAAGCTTCCATTTGGGGGCGCATTCTAAAGGTGGTACTTCCACTTTGTCAACACTTAGCACCTTTTTTTTAATCGCATCCTCCTTCTTTAGGCGCATTTGGAGGGGTCTCCTTTGAGTTGTAGACACTTAGAAATTTTTTTCAACTCACTTTCAATTAGAGGCGCATCTAAGGGGTGGAACTACAAATTTTCTCATACTTAAATTTTTCACAGCTCTCATCCTTGAGTTAAGGCGCATTTAAGGACCTGAGCTTCAAATTTCACATACTTAGTGGATTTTCCAGTCTCCTCCAGCTTCAAGGTGCATTTGAAGGCCTTTTCTTCAGATTTGAAACACTTAGGCAAATTTTAGACTCCTTCCTCTTCTCAAGCTTGGGCGCATTTACCTAGGCAAGCTTCCATTTTTCATGCCTTAGCAAAATTTTCATCCATTTCAGCTTCTCAAGGTGATTTTCGATGTTGGACTCCAAATTTTATCAAACTTGGTGGATTTCATGTCTTTCGCCAAATTTGGAGGTGACTCATTCATGCTAACCCCGACTTGCCCTAACTTTCTATTTTTAGAAGGTTCTTCACAACTTGTGCCTTGAACTGATTTTTGACTCCGAAAAGCCTGATTTTGCTTTGTTTTGAACCTCGAGATGTGGTTAAGCTGCTGATGCTTGATATCTGCCTACGCCTGCTATTTTTAGCAACTTACTAAAAATAGCGACTGCTCAGAATGAGTTCAAATTTTGCGTGTTGTTTGCTTGAGGAGTGTTGGTCATGGCTGGGTGCTGCCTTTGCATGACTGTCGTGTTTTGCCCTTGAAATTAGGAAACCCTAATTTCTTTGTACCAGCATGCTAAAAATAGTAAGTGCTTAATTTTCCATCTTCTGCAACTTCATTTGACTTGAAATTCGCGCCTTGGGGTCCTTGTCATGTCCCCCGAAATTGTGTCACTAAGATATAAAGTATCGAGAAATAAATAAATAAATAAAACATATATAAGGATGTTGGCAATATAATCATAATTATAATTATCTAAAGATAATGTTATAATTACCAAATATAAAATATAAACAAATAACATTAGTAATTTAAGGTCATTATAATATTGTAAATACTAAAATAAATAACAAATCAAATATATAAATATATATAAGAAACTAATATAAAATAATAATCATTATTTATAATCTAAAATATCATTATCAAATCTTAATTACCATATAAGTCATTAATACTATTCATTATAAAATAATAAATTGATAAATCTTATTACCTTGCAAACATAATAATGAATAAATATAAATATAAATACAATAAAATGTAAATACAATAAAATGTACATACAAATATATACACATATTGAATAACAAATAATAAAGATAAGACAATAATAGTAATAAAAGATATATATTAAAAGGCATCTACGTAAAGCTTATTAACTGCTGCATAGGCAGCGATTAAACTTAAGAAGAAATCGCTTTAAGAGGCAGCGATTGGGAAGGCAGCAACCTTCCAAAAAGGCACGATCTCTTCTCTCCAAAGAAGAGTATTTAAGATGGGCATCGAATGGAGAAAGGAATATATTTTTCCATACCAAAAAAAAGCATAGAATGTAGGGAGAACTAAATCGCTGGGAAAGAAAGGAGGAGCTCGTTTGGGGTGAGAGAATCGGGTTAGCCCTAAAAGGCGTGTCCCTCCCAAAGGGACACGATTTTATGAGATGAAGGGTGATGTAAAATAAGAGTATGGGAAAGAGGAAGGAATATAGAGAAAGCATCAGAAAAATAAAGAAAGGAATTATCACTGAGGTATCTATGATCTGCACAGAATCAGAAATCTGTTAAGGCAGTGAGCAGTAAGTATAGATACTTACACAAATACATAGGTATATATTCATTTATATATATATATATATATAAATATTAATTACAATAATGATATATAAATATTTATTAGAAATAATGATATACGCATATTTAAATAGAATACATATACATATCTCTATTCATATTCATATAGAGGTTATGACATATATTTTATAAATGGAGGTCAATTAGATATAACGTCACATACATATTTATACAAACTGTATATATATTTTCGTGATTGTACAATACTAATGCTTATAAAAATTATTGAGCCTTATAAGTAATAATGACTCTACTCATTCACCATGAAGATAAGTGATATAATAGAATTCCATCTATCGGTTCTAGAAAGATGTTAATATCTACCCTAATATACTTATGAAACATATTATAGAAGAATCACCCATAGTGAAGGAAATGAATAATCCTTTGACTAGAATGAAATATTTATATCCTCTTTGATCTTAATAGATACTATCATCGAAACTTATTGAACCCTAACACTTCTAATGTTTCTTTGAGAAATGTTTTGAGTGTAAGATTCCAGGTTTAAGTGTTTCCGTCAGAAAGGGAACATTACAGTCCTCATTACATGCTTGACTTGTTCATATCGACACCTCGTGCTGACCTGCTATTATTGGCATGTTTCTGGGGGTGGTTTACTATTTACAACAGCTGCCTGATTTCAAGACTTTTGCAGGTTCGTTCAACTTGAAATTTGAATGTCGTGATCCTCATCATTTGACTTCTCCATTCACACTGGCGCCTGATGCCAACTTACTATTTATAGCCTGTTTTTGAAGCGGCTTACTATAAATAGTAAGTGCTCCGTTTGCCTTCAAATTTTACCAGCGGACTCCTTGAAAGATGCTGATCATGATGGGATACTTTGGTTTTCGAAAATTTTAGGGTTTGACCCCTCATTTTGTGATGAGCCCCGCTGGCTCTCAACTCAAAACCCCAATTTTTCTTAAGTCTTTTAGTGTTATTTAGTTTTTTAGAGAATATTTGATAGACAGAAGAGAAGGGGCGCACAACATAAATGCATATAAAATGTAAATCTGAGTTATTTCAGGCAAATTGACAATACAGAAGATAATAAATATGCTCAACAATGGATTTAGAACTCATAAACATACCTGGAAGTGTCCAGATTATTTATTTAAGAAAGTAGTCCAGTTTGCCAGCCAAGATGGTGAAAAACTGACCAAATCTGGTGTAGAAAGCTACAGAATGCGAAATCCAGCCTGAAAACGGTGGCAGATGAAGAGTACAAGCCAAATGCCTAAAATGATGAAGAGAAACCCTCAGAAAAGAAGGCGTTTCTCCAAGAAATGCCCAAACGCCTTTGTACAAGAGCCACGCACTTCACTGCAAACAACCTGAATTCTCACTTAGAAGGTACGGCCAAGAAGTATGATGTCTGCCAGATGAAATGAAGGTGCCATCTCCCAAAACCCTCTGAAACTGAAGAAGAAATCCAATAGGAAACACAGCTCAAGCCCAGTAGAACCTCTGTATGAAGCTCTCACAAACTGCACAAATTCAGCTGATCTCTCACAGCCTCAAAAGTGCTCAACACTAAAGAGTTATCGTTCTTCAATGGAAAAATTGTTCAAACCCTGATCACAGGAGAATGCACAGGAAATAGCACAAGGCAAAGTCGAAATTGTCAAAAGGTGAGTTTCTCATTGCCAGAAATGCCCTTTTATGCAAAGGCACGAATCCCAAGAAAATACGCCACTTTTGGATATTAAAATCTTTTAAATAATATTTAATTCATTTCAATAGTATATGAATTAAATACTTGGGCGCACTTTATTCATTTAAGTGATTTAAAAATATTAAATCACTTTTAGAGAATATTTAAGTGATTTAAAAATATAAAGTCAATTTGACTTTATAATTAAATATTAAATCCATTAATATTTAAATCACTTAAAAACCCATAACTCACTCAAAACACCATATAATCCTGTGCCGTCAGAAGTTGTCGACTCCTGCACTGCAAACGCGTGCTGTGAACCAGTCACTGGGCTCTGAAAACCAGAACGATCAAACTCTCCAGAAAGTACCACTGACCCTCTAACCAATCTAGTTAGCCCACAAGGGTCCAAGAAATAGGCTAACACTCTGCAAACAAGATCACGCTGAAAAGGGGGACATTACAATCCGCCCTCCCTGAAATTGCTTGACCGCAAGCAATCTAAACAACAAAGGATAAACCACTCCACCAGGATCCCAAGGATAGTGTTGTGAAATGTCCCTACTGTCATCAATTGTCTTTCGCTGCTCAACACTGATCTCAACTTCACCATGCCAAAAGTGGTGAAGCCAATGCATGGAACTCATCCAAAACACAGTACCAATCCTGTCGCCACCTGGATCCCAATATAAACAGTACTCACATCCATCCATCGTAATAAAGTAAGAATATCGGGAAGCATCCGCAACACAACATCTCTGTCTATAGCTAGAACCCATGATGTCACCATAACCTGTCAACCCATGAAACCAACCATCTAGCAATGTAGCTCCTAAATCCCAACTCTGCAAATCATGCCAACTCCAAGTAGGACAACCATCGATCAATGAAGAGTCTAAGAAGATTAAATCACCAAGCAACAAGTAGATAGCTGCCAGATCGTGAGTAATATCTAACTCGAAGAGAAGATCATCATACGGAATACCATCTACTCTAGGAAGAGAAACTGGATCATCGTCATCCCATATGCAACCCCTAGAACAATGAGTTTCCAAACTTTGAACAATTTCAACCTCACATGGTGAATCATTATTAGAACAAGGTACATATCCATATCCATCCTCTCTTTGAGTTAAAAGCCTTCTAAGGTCATCTATCCTTTTATATCTTGCTATGTTTAGGTGATTGACTTTTTCCTTCACCTCTTGAAGATGTTGTTTTGCATTTGCAGCAACTAACCTAGCCTCCTTGGCCTTCCTCAACCACTCTTCATTCAGCATTTCAGACCTTCTAATCTCTTCAATGCCAAAGTACACAAAATCAGTCTTCTTATGCTTGATATCTTCATGTCCACCAATGGATGTAGGGCTTCCATCAAAGGATGATATTATCTCATTGGCTTGCTCATGATCACAAGCTCCTATTTCATGAGAATGATGAGGCATTAAGTTGCTGTCCTCAAACAAATCCGTAATGACATCATGCCATTGTAAAATGTCTCCTTCATCACGTGTAGACAAAACACTAGTGGCTGCCCCACTAAGTAAAGGATCAACTTTCACATCCACCTTAATATCTTGGGCCTCCAATAGACTCTCACATGAATGAATAACATTCATCGAACCACAATCTGATTCTTTACCATGATAGGATGAAGTAATGCTAGACTCACCTAATGAAGCATCACAAGAAACCTTATCTTCATTTGGCTGCTCTAATACAACTGGTTTGTCTTCAAACAACACTTGCTCATCCTGAAGTGTCCTGTGCCCAACATCTACTTCTATGTAAGTCTGATTTTTGTCCTCCATAAGATCAGCTGTATGCTGGTCACTAACTGCTGAGAATTCATTGTGAAGATTTCTGGATACTTCACCTGTAGAGACCTCATGTATCTCATTTTTATTTTGTGATGTAGACCTGAAGATGGATGCCATAAACCTTGCTGTTTTATCTAAGGTTGCAGGATCTGAAATCAATTCATTTATCCCTTTCTGATTTTCATCCAACTTTTTCAAACTTTGTTTCAGCTTCTCCATATTCTTGTCCCACTGCCTCTGAGTAATTGAAGTAGCCATGATCAATGCCCAACAGGATGGCAGGAAACCGCTCTGATACCACTGTGATGAGCCCTGCTGGCTCTCAACTCAAACCCCAATATTTCTTAAGTCTTTTAGTGTTATTTAGTTTTTTAGAGAAAATTTGATAGACAGAAGAGAAGGGGCGCACAGCATAAATGCATATAAAATGTAAATCTGAGTTATTTCAGGCGAATTGACAATACAGAAGATAATAAATATGCTCAACAATGGATTTAGAACTCATAAACATACCCGGAAGTGTCCAGATTATTTATTTAAGAAAGTAGTCCAGTTTGCCAGCCAAGATGGTGAAAAACTGACCAAATCTGGTGTAGAAAGCTACAGAATGCAAAATCCAGCCTGAAAACGGTGGCAGATGAAGAGTACAAGCCAAACGCCTAAAATGATGAAGAGAAACCCTCAGAAAAGAAGGCGTTTCTCCAAGAAATGCCCAAACGCCCTTGCACAAGAGCCACGCACTTCACTGCAAACAACCTGAATTCTCACTTAGAAGGTACGGCCAAGAAGTATGATGTCTGCCAGATGAAATGAAGGCGCCATCTCCCAAAACCCTCTGAAACTGATAAAGAAATCCAATAGGAAACACAGTTCAAGCCCAGTAGAACCTCTGTATGAAGCTCTCACAAACTGCACAAATTCAGCTGATCTCTCACAGCCTCAAAAGTGCTCAACACTGAAGAGTTATCGTTCTTCAATGAAAAAATTGTTCAAACCCTGATCACAGGAGAATGCACAGGAAATAGCACAAGGCAAAGTCGAAATTGTCAAAAGGTGAGTTTCTCATTGCCAGAAATGCCCTTTTATGCAAAGGCACGAATCCCGAGAAAATACGCCACTTTTGGATATTAAAATCTTTTAAATAATATTTAATTCATTTCAATAGTATATGAATAAAATACTTGGGCACACTTTATTCATTTAAGTGATTTAAAAATATTAAATCACTTTTAGAGAATATTTAAGTGATTTAAAAATATAAAGTCAATTTGACTTTATAATTAAATATTAAATCCATTAATATTTAAATCACTTAAAAACCCATAACTCACTCAAAACACCATATAATCCTGTGCCGTCAGAAGTTGTCGACTCCTGCACTGCAAACGCGTGCTGTGAACCAGTCACTAGGCTCTGAAAACCAGAACGATCAAACTCTCCAGAAAGTACCACTGACCTTCTAACCAATCCAGTTAGCCCACAAGGGTCCAAGAAATAGGCTAACACTCTGCAAACAAGATCACGCTGAAAAGGGGGACATTACACATTTTGAGCCCTGAAGTTCGAAACCCTAATTTTCCTTGCATGTGCCTTGAATGAGCTCCGTTCAACTCCGTTTTTGTTGCATGTCACCGTGTTCGTGATTCTGAAGCGCCGGGCAGCTACCGAAGTGTACCTGCTAAAAATAGTAAGTAGTTGAAAAGTGACCAACCAGCTGTCAGATGATTTTGCATGTCACACAGCTCGAGAGATCTTGAAAAACCCAGAAAGACCCAGAAAAATCATCAACATGGAAGCTCTGGCTAAAAATAGTAAGTTACTGAAAAGTGACCGGTTTTGCTTGCATGTTACACCATTGCGAAGCTCTTGGAAAACCCAGAAAGATAATGCAGACATGTGCTGAGAAAGCTTACATGCGAACCCTAATGTCTGCCTCCGAAGGCTAAAAACTGAAAGCTGTCGTCTCGTTTTGCATGTCATATCACTGCGAAGGTCTCAAAAAACCCACAAAGAATCCCTAGACATGCATCTGAAGATTTAACATGCAAACCTCAAAATCTACCTCCGAAGGCAGAGCTGCTAAAAATAGCAAGTTGTCCGTTTTTGCTCAAATTTTGCTAGTGATGAGTTCAAAGTGCTCAGAATGTAGTGCAGTTGTCAGAAAGTGAAAATATCGAGAAAACAAACCCCAAATTGACACTTACTAAAAATAGAAAATTGCCAGTATAAAGTGAAAATTTAGAGGGAGCCTACCTGAAGTATCCTATCAGCAGTGCTAAGCTCAGAAATTGATTAGCCAACTAAATTTGACCTCAAAGTAGCCTGAAGAATGTAAACCCTAATTCACTAGGAAACGCTCTAGACTTGGCCAAAATTCAAATCTAGGTCAAATGGTAAGTACATCATCAGACAGAAAGAACCGATAGAGAGAGACAGACCGAAAGACCCAAGCCAAAAGACCCGAATGAAGCAAAAATTAGGGGGTCCCCATTTTGAATGGGGCGATGTGTGAAAAGGTCACAACAAGAAGGTGGAATTTAAATATTAAAATTTAAATCCCATTATCAACATGGGCGCATTTTACATATCAAGCAGGAATCAATGCCAGTCATAAGTCTTAACTTCATCTTGTATCTAGGCGCATTTTGCATACTGAGGTGGACTTAACACTTAGAAGCTTTTCCAAGTTCATTTCTAACATAGGCGCATTTAGCCTATGGTGAAGGATTTCACCACGCCTTAGTCTTTTATCATTCATCTCACCTTGCACTTGGGTGCATTTAGCACATGGAGGAGAATCTAACACCAATGCCTTAAGACTTCTTCATCCACCTTCAAGATGGGTGCATTTCACATGTGTAGGAGGATTTACTTCACTTAACAACCTTACCCCATTTCACTTTCATCTTGGACTTGGCACATTCAAAGGGTGGTGAAAAATTCAACACTTGAAATATTCCCTTCATGCACAATGCCTTAGTAACTTTTTTATTTGTCTTCACCTTGCATGGGCATATTCAAAGGGTGGTGAAGAAAGTCAACACTTTGTCTTTTTCCTAGCCCATATGGGCGCATTTGGCATATGGAGGTGGATTAACTTCAATGCCTTAGACTTTTTGTTCACTTAACAACTTTTACTTTCATCCTGGGCACATTTTGCATGTGGTGGAGGATATTTTCAAACTTGGAATCTTCTTCATCATCTTGACTTGAAGTGGGCGCATTTTGAGGGGGGTGAAGGACTTAACTCATACTTAGAATTTTTATCAGCCTCCAACCAGCTGAGGATGAGGGCGCATTTAGGGGTAGGAGGTGGACTTAAGTCCTTGACTTAGAAATTTTTATCATCTGCTTATTCTTCCTTGGGCGCATTTGAGGGTCAAGCTGGACTTATCTTCAAACTTAAACAATTTTCAGCTTCCTGTCAGTTTGAGGGCGCATTTTGCATGTGGAGGAGAATATTTCCTAGACTTAGAATCTTCTCAGCCTCTACCAGCTCATGCCTTACTATATATAGTAAGTCCTTTGATTTTCACAATTTTGAAGCTTGAATTGATTTGAAATTTTAACCACAGGATCCTCATGCCCTGCTTGATTTGTTCATATTGCCATCCCGAGCTGACCTGCTATTTATGGCATGTTTCTGAGGGTGGTTTACTATTTATAGCAATTGCTTAATTTTGAGACCTCCACAACTCCGTTTGACTTGAAATTTGAATGACGTGACCCCCATTGGTAGACCTGCCCGTTCACACTGGTGCCTGATGCTGATTTACTATTTATAGCCTGTTTCTGGAACACCTTACTATAAATAGTAAGTGCTCCTATTGCCTTCAAATTTTACCGGTGGATAGCTTGAAAGATACTGATCGCAGTGGGATACACCAGTTTTCGAAAATTTTGGCATTTTACCCCTCATTTTAGGTCTTGTTGGTTGAAATTTTGTAAACTTGTGAGGTTTAGCAAAATGGTGGTTTCAACCAAAGTGTGAGATAAAACTCTCCTAATTAAGGGATGGCTCCCCCTTTCCTACTAATTAAAACAAATATGGGTGGAACGATAACCTTTCCTCTTGTTTCAGGAAAGATTAAATTCTTTTCTCTTCATAGAAAAGTAACATTAACTTTTAAATAAACTCTTACAGCAGCTTGAAATAAAATCAAGCGAAAGGAAATGAAGTTTCTTGAAAGTACAAAGACTTTCGTCACTTCCTTCGGGACGGGAAAATAATTTCAAGCACAAAGTCTTGAAAATCTGAGATCCTATCTACCCTTTTGAAAGATAATCTAATGACAATATACAACACAAGACAACACAAAGTCTGCAAGTATGATGTACCTATTAATTACTACAAATGGGAATTATCACGAGCACAAAGACTTGCAATTCTTCTTGATTTATAAATTCAAATTGTCAATTCAACCTTCAACATTCACAGCACAAAGTCTGCAAATATTTCAATTGAAGCTTGAAATATGCTAACCAATTTTTTCGAAGGAATTACACAACATAAACCAGCAATAGCCTACTCGATTAGCGTTAGCATCAAATTGAAAACCAAGCTTAAAGGAACTCGACGCCAAGAATGCACACTCAATCCAAATGATGGAAAGGTGTTGTCATATGGCGGAGAAATTAAAGAACAGTACTTGAAAGAAACTACTCAATGTCAAGAATGTGCACTCAAGATCCCACTGAGGGCGACGTGCTAACATATGACGGAGTGATTACTTAAAATTGAAACTAGGAGGCGGATAACCAGCCATGAAGTTACAACGATCTAATTCATCTGCTGCGGCGGGCATCCAAGAAATTGTGGGGATTCACCACTTGAAAGTGGGTACAATGATATAACAAGTTCTTTCTCTGCACTGGCGGTAAACCGTCCTGTTGATGTGTTTTTCGTGACCGCACCAACGCAGAATAAAGTCGCCAACGGCTACCCTATCCTCTCTTGATCAAAGTATCCAGCACGCTAAGATTGCGAGAGAGTTTGTGCGTTCAACTCCAAGGTTCTTTCAATGTGAATAGGCTCAGTTGGCTCAATGTGATTTGTTGGTATTTCAAGGGGACTTACGGAATTGTTCAACAGCAGAGGAAGAGGTTTTCTCCATTCAACAGATTTATCAATGAAGCACAAGTTTCCTATCCTAACCAGAAAGTACTGAATTTAAAGTGGTCGCAGGGTTTAGAGAGTCTAAATCTATTCTAAGTGTAAGATGTGGAGCTCAACTTCAGCAAACTTTCAACCAGACTTCACTTTGCCTCGCCTCGGACAGCTTCCACGGAGTCGGTGCAATCTTCAGAGGAGTAATTCAAGGTGTTCAAATCACAACTTAGCATGAAAATACCATCACAACGACGCATATAGACATACAAATCATGATCGAAGTTAAGTACATGATATTCCAGTTGACCACACAAGCCGCATTCACCATCAGCAAATACACTAGTGGTATGGATAGACGAAGTTGCTTAGATCAAACACCACATTCCACAGCTAACATCTACTTGCATGGAATGAAAATTATACTACTTTGAACTATTTTACGCTACCATTTGAATCAGAAGGACGAAGAAACCTTGCTAGCTACTCACAACAAAGATGAAATTCACCATCAATGAAAAACTCTTGTATTGAGAGAGTGTTCACAACAATTTCTTACAAAGTTTTCAAGGGAAAACTTTCCCTCCTTCAAATTACACTATCAATCTATACTAAGCTACTTCTAAGTTGTCCCTCTACTCTCTACTGTCTAACTTCTACCTCTATGTCTAATGAGATACAAATGAGGGGGACTTCCCCCTTTTATAGTTGGCCAAGTCCAACGGACGACTCAGATTACAATCGGCTGGATGGCCCAGATTGTGCCACCTCAGCCCTAAACAAGATTTGCCCTAAAAACCACCATAATGGAGAGTGGGGTGATAAATGAGCAATTAATGGCCACCACCTTCTAGAAGATTCCAGCTTTGAAATGCGTTCACATTGCTCTGTTGTTCGCGTTCAGCCAATTCTGTTGATCGCTTGGAGGAGGGTAAAAGAGTCTCTAAGATTGCCTCCTCATATAACAAAATTTGATAGAATCTGGAGTTCAACTGCTCTTGATCTTCTTCTTGATGTTGTTCTTCAACTTTGCTCGAGCTTCCATTCTTTGTCACTTGAGTTATACTAAGTCTCAACACTTAGCCATTTTCTTGCAACTTTCTTCCTTTGAGGTTGAGATGTCGTCTTGAATCACTTGCTTCATCACTCTAAGTCATCACCGCTTGGTCTCGACGTTCCTCCTGCAAAACAAGCAAGGAGAAGGGTATCAGAACACTTCATAATATAAATTCACTTTACCTACCTGATTTTCACGCTCTAACTTCCAAGCGTTCATCGTCTCCACTAGCCAACTCCTGCCTTCTTCATGATTCTTCATGCCTTAGCCAAATTTTTCAACCCATCTTCCTCAAGGGCGTATCATCTTTGAGAAATTCATTTCATTACCTGGGTTATTGACGATTTTATTCATCTCCGGCTCAAGATGATTGTATTCACGAAGAGTTTGAGCAAATTCACCTAGGCAGTTCCTTTCAAATTCATCGTCTGGAGGATTTCACCTTGAAAACACATTTTCTTCACATTTGCCTTAGAAAATTTTAAAATTTCCCTTAGGAAAATTCATCAACCTGGTGCCCATTTGAAATCTTTATCACAGAATCCTCGACAAGCTGTGGAAGACCTTAAAATCCATTCCTCATCGATAATCATCAATACCCAGAAGAAAATTTCCTTCAGAACGCGTCGAACTCATGGGTGCACGACTTTGAGTACTTTGTTGCTTTGACTTGAGAAATTTTTATCAACCTGTAATGCCAACATTTTCCGGCTTCACCTCTGGCAATTCTGCTCACGCTTTAGGAAAATTCCATCACCTCCAAGTCTAGGCGTATTTTCCTAAGGAAGAAATATTTTGCCGTAGAAAATTTTAAATCATCTTGAAAATTTTATTTCATCTTCAATCATCTTCCTATGGTGAGAAAATCAATTCACTTGGAAAATTTTAATGCCTTGATCACACTTGTATGTCATGGAGAACATTTTTAAAACCAACGCCTAGCAATATTTACTCACCACCTTGCAATTTCAACGCCCTGTCTTCCTTTTAAACTTGGGCGTATATCCAACTTGAAGGTGAATATTAAACTTCACCACGCCTAGCAATATTTTCCATTAAGTTTCCAACGCCTAGCATCAACTTTGTTTTCACCATGCCATAGCAATTATCATCCTAACACCTTGGGCGCAAATGACACATGAAGGAGAATATCTTTCAAACGCCTTGCATATTTCATTTCACTTATTATTAAATTAATTTAATAAAATAAAAAGTGACTTAAGTAACTTAATAATAATATAATAAAGTAATAAAGTGACTTAAGTGACTTAATAATAAAATAATAAAGTAATAAAGTCACTTAAGGAATATTTCTGAAATCTTCTAGAAGTCTCTTGGTGATGAGGTTGAAAAAGTATAAAAAGAGGCTTGGGCTATGCATTTGGATATCTTGAGTTGCAAACACTTTTCTACTACACTGCTGAAGTTGAATGCATAGCTTATTGTTTTCCAGTCTTCGTTTGTGAAAGACCAAACCTAGCTAGTTAAGTGCCAATTTCGGTTGTGCAACACCAACCCTAGTTGGATAGTGGAGGAAGATACTTCAGTCTTTCTCATTGGACTTATTGCAATCATTGGAGGTCATTTTTGGAGAGGTTTATGAGATATTTTGAAGTCTGCAATTTTGTTTCAATCTGCAGATCAGCCATGAGAGAAATTACATTTTCATTCGTTGCTCTTCGATAAGGAGATATAATTTTGTGGGCACTTGAGGGATTGCTTCCTTTGGTGTTGGCAATCATTTTCATAACAAATTCAAGGAGCTTAGAGGCTGTATTTATTTTTCTAAAGAGTTGTCAGGCAAGAACAGGGGCAGCTGTTGTAGGTGAAGATTGTGCATCATTGAAGATTGTTTTGAAAATACCAAGTTGCCATTTCATCATCGATTTCCTTCAGCATATTATTACCAGGTTCCTTTATGTATTTGCATGCTTTGCATTGTCATATTAGATTATTTTAGTCGCTGCCTTCCTGCAGTTGTAGGTGCATATTTTATATCATATTTGTAATAGCATTATTCATTCCATTGTAAGCCAAGAGTCTTGGCATTGCATTTTGAGTAGTTGCAATCATCATATCAACATTGTATAACAGCCATGTATTTGGATTTGCACTTAATGAAGGAGTTATAAGGTTGTATGACAAATGTTTGACAAATTGCCTCTGGCTGTAGCTTTCATTCCCTCATGTTAGTTTGCATACTAAATGTTTGTAGAAATGTCATAGTGCTATAGATGGTCATTGGCATTAGGGAAAATTACATGAGAGGTGTTTGTAAAAATGTTTCTTCTATGTAATTACATTTCTCTCAATTAGTATGTATGCCAAGTGTTTGTGAAAATACCTCTTGGCTGTAGGTGTGCATTTGCATTTAGAAATTCATTTATATGCACTTGAAAACACAAAAAGAGTTGCATCTTCATTTTAGAACTTTGAATACATATCTTAGAAGTTATTTCCAAGCATTTGAACTACATTTGCATCCATCAAATCAAAGACAAAGCAATCTGAAATCAATTACCAGCAAATTGAAGATTGCATACAAAGTGTTTGTCAAAATTCCAAAAGCAGAAAATCAATGTTTTTGGATTAGATTTGGCAAGGCACTTTATAGTGGTATCAGAGCCAAGAATCTTGCCAACCTGTTGGGTAGATTGCACTTTGTTTCAGCTACATGATTGCAGATGAGAATTTCTATTGGTTAAGTGTTTGCCTACGGAATGTAATTTTAATCTTACGTACTATTGGCAAACTAATTATGTGCAGAACATGGAACAAAACAGTAACCAGAAAGATATCATGTTTGAATGCCAGACACTTTATTCATTCTCAGAAATATCATGTACAAAAGAGTATCAGCAGTGATTGACAATAAACATCGGCACATAACTCATAGTACTCCCCTGACTATCCCAATCCAACTACATATAACGTTCGGCGGTGGTTAAATAACCAACCGACACGACGCTTCGTAACAACATTAACATAACATTAACTTGAACATGCTTTCCCGAAAGTACATGACATTATTATTCTTTACTAATCTATAGTTTTATTAACAATTGGCCGACTACGACCAAGGCCAACTACGGCCGACAACAAAGTAAAATATACGACTAACATCATCCCCCCCAAAAAAGAAGTCATCTTCCAGACGACATACATACAGCAAGATAAGATCACTGAGAAGTAGGGGGAAGGGAGTGTGTCCCTGGATGCACAGATGACGTTGGAGTGGTGGAAGAATGCTCTGCTCGCAGGCGCCTCAGCTCCTCCATACGTGTGCGAAGCTGCCGATCTGCCAGTATCTCCCTCTCCCTCGCCGCTTTTACCATCCGGGCTGCCTCCATTAGTTGGCTGTTTGTCTTTTCTGCCTCTGCACTCTTGGCCGCCAAATCAACCTCTTTTGCAGCCAACTGATCTTCTAATGCTTTCACCTGCTGCTTCCATGTTGCCTCTTTCTGTTTTGCTTCCTCCTCCAAGATTGCCACTCGAGGCTCCAAGACCTCCAATCGAGCTCCCCTCTCACTGGCAAGCCGAGATTGTTCAACCAAGTCATTCTGAATGCTCTTGATGGTCGCAGCGGACTCATCCTTAACCCTCTACAGGAGTCTATAGGCGTCCACTCGACGTGATACCGTTACCTCGGTGGAAAATATTTGGCGCTTCATAAGAATAAAGACATCTCGGAAGGCAAGCTCTATGTAATATAAACTCTCCAGAACCCCGGCGTCCCGCCCTACTAGTCTCGGTGGTTGACCCCGCTAGGCTCTCATCATAGCAGGAGTCTCTCCTGCTGGCCACCCCTCGCCAAATATCCATGCGAACTCAGCCTCACACCCCATCTGTACAAATCCTCGGATGCGGTGAACTTCCTGGCCCACTAGAGGAGATCGGCCAATCCTGAGGTCCCTGGAAACCTGTCCCACTCGGATCATCAACCTGCCCATATGCTCGAGCTCCTGCACATATCGCTGCACCGTGCCTACTGGGTCCGATGGGTCTGGCTATGACATTTCCACGACAAATCCCTCCGTGGAGTCACCCTCCTCGTTCTCCTCATCGTCGGGAGGTGTACAAGGTTCTGTCTCCTCTTGGGGCGGTTCCCCGACTATCAGCTGAGGCTCATGAATGGCTGTCTCTGGTGCCTCTGCTATGCTAGCCTCCAGGTGTGCTAGTGTATCCTCGACAAGTTTGGCCGTCTCACTCTGCTGGGTGTGAACGACTGGCCCTTCCTCATCCCCTAGTCCCTCTGAGGGACTCTTCTCCCACTGGTCTAGCTGCCGGCCATCCAAAGTGAGGCTACTGATCCCAACCAGCTATCAATGTGTACCCGGGTGCTGCTCCGGGGCTGGATCGTCTCCTCAGTGGCCTCTGTCATTCCTTAGTTCCTGCTGCTGAGGTTGCCACTCCTGTCGCTGCGATGCTGGGAGTGGTGTAAGGAACAGACTGCTGGCAATATCAAACCGAGGCAGTGGAACCTGCCGATAGTGACTGCCCCCTGTGATATTATTCTGAGCCAATTTTTTTCGTTTTTTCATTAACAGATTACAAAGCAGTGCACCCGTTAAGGTTAGAAGGAATAACCAAAACGTGCAAGAAAGCAACTCTAACCAGAATGGCGCCGATGATGGCGAGCATTGGTCAGAGGATCTAAAATAAACTTTATGCTGTAACTATAACCAGTATGATGATGGCGAGCATTGGTCAGAGGGTCTTCTATTCTAAATGCAGAAAAGAACTCAACGTCAAGTATGTGCTACCCAATCCAATGCGGAGTGAGGGGCGACCATATGACAGAGTGATTACAATAACAAATGCTTGAAAGAGATAATGCTGAAAGATGAAACTACTCGACACCCAGAATGTGCTTGCTCACCCAGAATGGGAAGTAGCTACCATAGGGCGGAGGTAGATCTATTACAACAACTTTAATGAAAGAAAGCGTTACAAATCAAAATTGAGCAACAATGAAAGAGACTGCCAGTACTACTGTCAGTTTACAAGAATAAGAAGTATTCACCTGCCAATATCTTGTGAAATCAAGGGATCAGTATTACATCATAGAGAATCACTTCTATCTTGGATATGGATACCAAAATCAAGATGTTTTCAAAGATCAAGATGTTGTTTCCTGTTTTCTGTTACAAATCTGCTCATTAAAAGAAATAACAGCAGTCTATGGATCTAATCAAATGCTCATAACTCCCTAGTAATGTGCTCAATTGACAAGATTTCTGTTGCACAACAATCCTAACAAGATGGTGCTCAAACTAATAACTTGAAACAGACTCAAAATGCCTTTAATGAATAATGCACAATTTCCAATGCAAGTACATGGTACGGCCCAGCTGAGAAAGTCGACTTAGCTTTAAAAATTAAATACAACACATAAAAATCTGAGATTTGAAACAAGGATTCGCCTCTCCTAGACAATGCTATAGATGCAATACCCAGAATGCCTTTTTTTGTATTTTTTGACTTACAATGAAAAACATGGATCTGCTGTATTAAATGATGCTAAAATGCTGAAACACTAAAATGCCAAAACAGATTTAACGATGCAAATAACTAAACACAATGCACGAGCTAGATGCAACTCACAATACGATAAATCACCACTAGATGTTGTCTTGCAAACACGAAGTGATGCCCAAGCTAGGAGGCCTTATTCCTCGAAGCAGTTCCAGAGCCAATCCGGCAGCATAACAGTATAGTCGTCCAAAGATGCCCAAAATGATGCACAAGACTCCTCTTTATAAGTTTCGTTTGACTTCACGAAACCCTAAAATCAGCTTTTAGGTCAAAACCTCTCATCTCCTCAAGATGGCGTACTTCTCCTTTATGGCTTAGACTTGATATTTTAAATAAATATCATACTTGATAAATTCTCCCTTCATAACCTTGCTTTGACTTTGCAATAATTAAAATATTCTTTTAATGAGGGCGCCACCCTCAAAAACCCCCTTTTTCAAACATCTTTAAGTCATTAATCTAGGCCCATGGTCAACGTTAAAATATAATATTTAAACGTGACTTTTTTAATTAAATGACTTAGCTTATCCCTCCGGGTGCCCTGAAGCCAATATTGAGCCAAACATCTGACCAAACTGAAAGCGAAGTCAACCGAGCTGAACTCATCACTGGAAAGCTGCCAAAAATAGAATTTACTAAAATAGTAAATTCCAAAAAGTGCTCTGAATGCTGAGATGAACATACCACTACGAAGCCCTCTGAAAACCCAGAAGGAATCCGCCATTGAATCCACCATCTCTGAGCCAAGACCTCCTCAAAAATAGGAAACCCTAATTTTACCTTCCGACTAGCCTTCGGGTTTCCAGAAAAAAGGCCAACGGTCACATGAACGATCAGGTTTGAGAAGGGGACATTACATGTGATGTGGTGGTGAGAGGTGCCCACCCTGGCGATGCACCTGCTAGTGAAGCAGCTACCCTCAACATTCGCCCGGCTCCAACTGGCGCAACAGGAAGGGTGAACGTCACTGAGTGTGCGCTCTTCTTGGCTGATGGTGGGGGAAGAGTAAATCCTGCCGACTGTAGCAATGGTATGTCAATCTCGCTTGCTTCCTGACCCCCTATGGCGACGGACACCTCCTCATCGGCCGGTGGACTAGACTCCGAGGGCGAAGAAGATAAGTCGATGGGCTCCTCCTTGTCAGATGCATCACTCTGCTCCGAGGCCTCCTTCTCTGATGTTTCCTCTTCCACCGATGCCTCCTTCTGTTTCCTCTTCTTTCCTAAAGTTGTGCCCTCGCCGGCTTGCTTTACTTCCAGTTCTGACCAGTAGAATACGGTCGGCAATCCAGGATCCAGGTGAGTAAGTGGCTGCAACCGACCCCAATTGCCCTCAGGCACCTGTGTGTGGACGTGTTGACGTGGTTTTTGAGACCGCACCAACACAGAATAAAGTCTCCCAACGGACGCTCTATCCTCTCTTGAACAAAGTATTTAGCATGCTAAGATTGCGAGTAAGATCATGCTTTCAACTCCAAGGTTCCTTAAGTGCGAATAGGCTCAGTTTGGCTTGATGTGATATTGCTGGTATTTTCAAGGGGACTTACACAATTGTTCGACGGTTAACAACTAACAGCAGACAAAGGGCTTTCGTGTAATTCAAATGATTTGGCAGGTGAGCGCAAGTTTCCTGATTCTAATCGGAAATGAACTGAATTAAAAGGGTGTAGGGCCTAAGAAGTTTATATTCTATTCTAAATGCAGGATATGTGGAGCTTCGTTTCAATAGACTCCAACCAGATTTCACCTAGCCTCACGTCGGACAGCCTCAGTAAAATCGGTGCAATCTTCAAGGGAAAGCAAAAGATGTTCAAGTTATAATTTAACATACATACACCATCAGAACAACGCATATAAGTATGTAAACCACAACCGAAGTTAAACACAAAATAATCTCCAGTCGACCACACAAGGCGGACTTATCATCAACAAGCCGCTAGTGGTATGGAATAAAGCGAAGCTATCTCAATAAAACACCACACACCAAAATAAGCTACTTGCATGAAATTAAGCTACTTGGAGTCAAAAGGAAGAAGAGACCTTGCTAGCAATTCATGACAAGACGAATTCCATCATCAATGAAAAGGTCTATTATCATAAAATGTGTTACACAACAATCTCCTCAAAAGTTTTCAAAGGGAAAACTTTCTCTCTTCTCCAAATTATGCAAAAATGCTCTACAATGCTACACTACTAACTCTAATACTAATACTCTCTCAATGTCTACTATTCCAATGTCTAATCTAATGTGTTACAAATGAGGGGGACTCCCCCTTTATATAGCTAGCCAAGTCCCAAAAGGCTAAGGTTACAATCATGAGTGGCCAAAATCATGCACCACCCTTGACCCTAAACAGATTAAGCCCTAAAGCATACAAAGGAGAGTGGGGTAATAAATGCTGGCCCTATAATGTCACACCATCATCCTTCTAGAGATTCCGTTTTGGGCGGCGTTCACCTTTGTTGCATTTCTCGATCTTCTTTCTTGGCGTTTGTTCTTTTCGATTTTCGCGGGAGTTAATGCCATCTTAAGTCGCTTTGAGTTATACTAAAGTCTTAACCTTAGCCATTTTTCTTATGAACTTTCCTCAGCCAGTTGTAACTCATCTTCATCGTGCTTCCACTTCAAGTCATCGTTCTCTACGGCCTCGAAGCATTTCTCCTAAGACTCACAATTAACCTCGATTTTATTCATTTTAAACCCAGTAAAACTATCTTCACGGAGGTGAAGCAAATTCCGCCTAAGTTCAGCACCGAATTTATTAAATACACGGAGAGTTTCACCTTGAAAACTACATTTCCTTCGCCTTAGAAAATTTTCAGAAGTTTCCATAGGAATACATCTATTTTGTAGTTGCCCACTTAAATCTTCATCCAGGATTCTCGACAAAAGTGGAGACCTTAAAATCAACTCCTCATCGATAATCTTCATTTTGAGGAAAATTTTTCTCGAGCGCGTAGATTCGCAGGTGCTTAGCGAGCGGGTTCATTAATTTTTTCTTGAATTTTGGACCTTAGAAAATATTCTTTCATCAAATTTATTCGTTCTTGATCCTCGAGGTACCGACTTGGAAAATTTTATCAATCTGTGGTGGCATCTTCACCTCGGTGACTCATCTATGCTTCAGAAAAAAGAAATCGCTATCTCTTGATCTATGCATTTTCTAGAGGAAGAAAATATTTTGTGCCTTAGAATTTTTTTTTAAATCATCTCTTTGGAAAATTTTGCCTTAAAAATTTTATATCCAGCTCGATCCACTTTGCCTGTGAAAATACCAACTTCACTTAGAAAATTTTATTCACAGAGATGCCTGGCACATTTTATTTTCTAGCCACCACTTCGTATTTAACTTCACACTTGAAAAATATTTTTGGAGCTCCAATGCCTTAGAGGAAATTTTATCACCTTGCAACTTCAACACCTTAGCAATATTTGCCAACAACTTGTATTTCACCACGCCTAGCATATTAAACCTCTCCTCTTTTACACTTGCCAGAAGACTCCACTTCCAATACCTTAGAGAAATATTTCATCACCCTTCTTATACCTTATTTCACTTTGCCACCCTTGGCGCATAGCATTTGGAGAATAATATTACCACACCTAGCACTTTATTTCATACTTCACATGCTTCAGAAAATTTTTCTAACACCTTACCACTCCTCACCTTCAACGCCTAGCACTTTTTATTTCACCACCACACTTACTCTTTACTTAGCGCATATTAACATGTGTGAAGGATATAACCACGCCCAACATCTTGTTTTCACACTCCACACGCCTTAGGAAAATTCTCCAACATCCACCACCTTGAGCGCATTTATCACTTGAAGAGGGATGACGCCCAGCATATTAATTTCACCATGCCATAAATCACATTTCACCCCGCTTACCACCTTCACTTACTTTTACCTCACTAAACTTGGGCGCATTTGGAGGGGTGAGGAGGACAAAAATCTTTGACCTTGTTGACTTGCTTCTAACTTATTCCTGCATGGGCGCATTTTGATGTAGGTGGAGGATGAAGTTTAAAACAAGGGCGCATTTTGGAGCCTATGAGGGATGAAACACATGCAACGCCACCTCTTGGAATATTCCCTCCTCCTTTTGTCTTTACATGGCCCATTTTGGGGGCATTTGAGCATGCAAGGAGGATGGAAAAGTTGACTTCTTTGACTAGCTTATGACTTGGGCGCATTTCAGCCAGGGTGAAGGATGGGTTTTAACTTAGCCATTTTTTTTTTTTAAAACTTTCATGCTTCAAGGTGGGCGCATTTTGGGGTGAGAGGAGGATGAAAAACTTTGACTTTTTGACCTTTTCTCTCCTTGGGCGCATTTTTCCAGTGGAGGTGGATATTCGTTTGCCTTAGAAACTTTTTCAACCTTCCTGAGCTCTCTTCAAGTTGGGCGCATTTGGAGGTGTCTGCTGGATGAAACTCAGACTTAGGTATTTTTCGCGTCCTTGCCAGTTTCTCATACCCTGCCATTTATAGTAAGCCTTCTCATTTTTGCACTTCTGAAGCTTGGATCAACTTGAAATTTTGAACATAGCATCCTCATAGCTCTATTGTCCTGTCGACACTGCCATTTTTAGCTGACCTGCTATTTTAGCATGTCCCTGAAGGTGGCTTACTATAAATAGTAAGCTCATGTTTCTGATAGCTCCACTGCTCTGATTGATCTGAAATTTTAATGAGGCGCTCCTCACCACGTGACTTGTTGGCTGACACTGATGCATGTAGCTGATTTACTATTTTTAGCCAGTTTCCAAATTGACTTACTATAAATAGTAAGTGCTCCGATCGACTTGAAATTTCACCAGCAGATAGCCTGAAAAACACTGATCGCGGTGGTTTACACTAGATTTTGAAGATTCTGAGTTTTTATGCCTATTTTTAGGCTCCGAAGCTGGAAACCCTAATTCGCTTTGTATGCACACCAAATGAGCTTTGTTTGCCTTCGTTTCTGCGACACTGCGATCAGCTCGTGATTCTGAACTACTGGGTGGCGGCTGCCGGGACACACCTGCTAAAAATAGCAAGTTCCTTACTGAGTGAGAATCCTCGTTTGCATGTCATACCATCGCGAAGCTCTCGAAAAACCCATCAGGAATCATCCGACATGCAAAAGAAACCCCGACATGCAAACCCTAAAAATAGCCTCGGAAGAATTCTGAAAGTTGTCTCTTTTGCATGTTATATCGCTTGCGAAGGTCTTGAAAAACCGAAGGAATATGCGACATGCAAAGAAAAACTCTGCATCGCACCCCTGAATTTGCTCCGGAAGCCGGACTATTAAAAATAGTGTCGTCCGCTTTAGCCTCAAATTTGGCATGCAAGCACATATACTCGAGTGTGTGGACCGCCGAATCCCCGAAAATGTTGACGAATCACACTGTAATCTCACACTTACTAAAAATAGTAAGTACCTCGACCGATAAATTTTTACGAGTCAACTGAAGCATATTGACAAGAACGTTAAGCTCAACTTTCAAGTTATTCACCTCGTTTGACTTCAAATTGGCTGGAAAGACTCAAACCCTAATTTCAGACTTGGCCAAATCCACACTTAAATTCACTGACGGGCGCAACCCCAGAAAGTAGACCATCATAAAAGAGACAGACAGAGAGAGAGAGACCAAAAACCAAAGCCAAAAAGACCAGAATGGAGCAAAAATTAGGGGTCCCCATCTGAATGGGGCGATGTGTGAAAAAGGTCACAACAGGACGGCATCGAGAAAGAGGGCTATGGCGTGCTGGGTCATGTAAAAGGCCTTATGCCTCTGCGCTAAGAAATCCCTCATCCGCTCTGTAAGTAACCTTGCCCAATTGTACACTCGGCCAACGCGGAGTCCGACCATGAAATCAACCAGCCATATAGCAATGTCCGACGCTCGGCTGGCACCTGTGAGTCGGCATTTCATTAGGTCGAGCAAGCACTTCCATTTCGCTGTTGCCAAGTAGTTTTTCCGGAGACCTCGATTGCCAGCACTCCATATGGTATTCTGTTCTTCCGCTTACAAGTCACTTCGACACACCTGCTTGACCAACAATTCCTTGTGCTCCTATGTCATCCTCTTGGGTTTGTTAACCCCTATTCCCGAAGTTGGGACGCCAAACACCTGCTTGAAGTCCTGCGGCCAGAATGAAATGGTCACTCGGCAACCTCTGTAATCAATTACTGACTTGTGTGTATGCCTGCAATAGTTATCCACCATCGCCTTCAGCCAAGGCTCGAACTCCCGAGAATTGAAGAAAGGTACTAGCACAGCCTTGTCTACCCAAGCGTGTCGAAGCGCAACCTTCAGGGAGTGGTCGTCAGGAGTGCTTCGCCACCACTATTTGCACTCGTTGCCAGTCAGGTTCTCCCATGTCATCGTTTCATTATCGGCGTCCATCCTTTTTCTTTTTCCAGCCGAGGCTACCTTTGGCTTGTGCTGCATAGCCTTCTTTCCCTTGTCCATCTTTCTGTTAGTTCGGCGATTCCAGCCGATTTTATAAATCTCGAGACAGTTGTGAAAACTGTCGAAACTGTCAAAATTGCCGAACTGAGCAAACTACTGAACTGACGAAAACTGCCGAACTGACGAAAACTGCCGAACTGATCAAAACTGCCGAACTGATCAATACCACTAAAATGATGAAAACTGCCGAACTGATGAAAACTGCCGAAATCTGGTAAAAGCTAGAAAGGCCGTACGCTGTGCAAGTTCTTGGAAATCCATACCACTTTCAAATTTCGTACGATCTGGCAAATGTATGAAATTCGTACGCTGCAAATGTTCTGCCAAGGCCGTACGATTTGAAGGGATGGCCGTACGATTTGAAAACACTGTAGATGCCGTACGACCCTAATTTTTTGTGAATTTCGTACGAACTCTCTTGAAATGCTAATGCCGTACGGATTCTCCTGAAATACTAAGGCCGTACGAAATCTCTTGATGCAATGATGTTGTACGACCTGGAGAAGATCACTGATGTACTAATGCCGTACGACCTGGAGAAGATCACTAATGTACTGATGTTGTACGACGTGGAGAAGATCAGTAAGCTGCCGTACGATGTCGAACCTGGCACAAATTCTAGTCTGTAATGGCCGTACGACCTCCAGTGACCAACCGAGTGAAGACTGAGGGGCTTGTAAATGCCATACGGTGCAGAACTTGGCAAAATTTTCAACTTGCAATTGCCGTACGATGCAAAACTTGGCAAAATTTTCAACTTGCAATGGTCATACGACCTTTAATGACAAATAGAATGAATACTGGAAAACTTGAAAATACCGTACGGTTTGAGAATCCCTTGAATGCCGTACGACCTTAAGACTTCGAAACTGATGCGGATGCCATACGATCTTCCTTGTGCCTGGCGCGCCTCTGCTTCTGATAAATCCGTACAGATTTTTGCTCACTTCCTTCCCTCTGTGATTTCGCTGTGTTTTTCCTTGTCTCCAAACTATCTCCTCTTTAAATGGCCGTACGAGTTGGGGTTCTATATTTATTTCATTTTTAACTTTATTTATTTTAATCGCTTTCCCCCTTGGCCATACGCTTTTCTTCCTGGTCGAGCTTTGGCACTTTTTATTTTGTTCTTTTCCTTTTTTTCTCGCGCTTTTTATGACAGACTCAGAAATCTTCTCCCTATTTGACTCACGACGATGACTGAGACGGGACTTTCGAATTTGACGACTTTGACGACGCTTTTTTTTATTTATGATTTTGGAGCTGTTCATTTTCTTCCGGTTTTTTTCTTTGTTTATTTTTCCACGTCTTTCTCCTGTTCTTGATTTCGACTCTGATCCACTCCCATCCTGACTTATACGACCTTTATAACATTCTTCCTCATAGCACGTTCCTATATATTCTATGTCAAACCATTTATCAAGGGGCAGGACCAATACCTCGAAAACTTTCGTCGACGTATTTTCCGCCGTACTGTTGATACCACGTAACATCGTCGCCTTGTACTGTTGGTGGTCCTGCCAGGTTAGGAATTATTTTCCAGAGTCCATCTTGAGTTGCGATCTTCCTAACCCTTGGTATTTTTCTTCTTTCTCGACGCATTTGTTTCAGAAGATCTTCTGTATACCTGTCCACCATTGACACAAACATATCTTCTGTCTCCAACACTGTCTTTAAGCAAGGGGCCTTCTTCTCGAAGTAAGCATCCCATTGCTCATCAGTCCATTCCTCCTCGTCATCCTTTTGGGACTCATCTTGTTCTTCTGCCTGTTTCTCCCTTTTTGCTTGGGCTTCCATGTCCAAGTCCTTGGCTATATATCCCCGTTTTACTCCTTCATAAGGGGCTACATAGTGCCAATGTCCCCCCATTCGACGCCACAATGCAGGGGTTCCGAACACTGCATTGGTGAACTGCTTGTGTATTCGTGGTACTGCAATTCCTTCCACTCGCTTCTCTGCCAACCTTTCTTCAATTATTTGATCTCGCCCTGACTCTGCCCAGACATTGTCTGCTACATATCCGAGACCTCCTAGTCCCCAGTCTTGTTTTCTCGGGCCTTTACGTTGCACAGGCCAATCTTCCTTTGTTGCATAGCCCAACATGTTGATGGCGATAGTATTCTTCTCCTTTCTCTCTTGATATGGCTTTAGCTTCGATCCGTTGATTGCCTCCGATATCAGTGACCCATCGAGATTTTCTAACTTTATAGACCCATTGTCACCTACTTCCCGTACTCGGAATGGTCCCAACCAACGAACTTTAAACTTCCCCAGTTTGATCTCGTTACGGCCGTTATACTTCAGAACTAACTGTCCCGGTCGGAAATTCATTCGTCGGAGATGTTTGTCGTGCCAATATTTCTGTCGCCGTTGCATGTTCTCCGTCGCCCATTGTGCCATCACCCTTCGCTCGTCCAGCTTAGTCCGTTGCTATAGTCTTTCCTTTAAGCTTTCAGTATCGCCCAACCGATTCTCCACGCCTATCCTCAGACTTGGTACCATATATTCCATCGACATCACCGCCTCCTGACCGTACATTAATTGGAAAGGCGTGTGGCCCGTTGTTACCTTGTACGTTGTACGATATGCCCATAGGACGGCTGGTAACCTTTCTTCCCAGTCAGCTTCTTCCACGCCACATGATTTGTGGATCACTGACACGAGCACCTTATTTGTAGACTCCGCCTGGCCATTAGCTCGCGGGTAGTACGGACTTGACAGGTTGTGAAAAATTCGGAACTCTGTCGTCATCAACCTAATAACATGATTAACGAAGTGTACTCCACGATCACTCGTGATCCGAATGGGGATGCCGTACCGTGTTACTATTTGCTCGTAGATGAATCTTGCCGTACTTTGTGCTATATTGTTTGGCAACGCTCGAGCTTCCGCCCACTTCGTCAGATATTCTGTAGCAACCACAATATATCGGCACCGATGCAAGTGACTCACCTTCAATGGTCTGATGAAGTCCAACCCCCATCGTTCGAACAATTCCTGTGGCTGTAAGGGATGCAGTGGCATGAAATCCCACTTCAATGGTTTCCTGACCCTCTGGCAACTGTCACAGCCTAACACCCACTCCTTAGCGTCCGTGTGCATCGTCGGCCACCATAGACCTGCCAAGAGAATTTTCCTTGCTGTAGCATCTGGTCCCATATGGCCACCAGCCAGTCCTTCATGTGCCTCTTTTAGTACGCCAGGTATTTCCTCTTCGAC
This sequence comes from Sequoia sempervirens, assembly GCA_007258455.2. Taxonomy (NCBI): domain Eukaryota; kingdom Viridiplantae; phylum Streptophyta; class Pinopsida; order Cupressales; family Cupressaceae; genus Sequoia; species Sequoia sempervirens. The sequence continues at coordinate 39,603 of VDFB02097077.1, forward strand.
GACACATCTCCGGAGTATCTGGTCGGGTCCCATCTTGTAGAGTAACCCATTGATCAACTGGAATGTCTTACTTTTCAGTACAATCTTCCTCCTTTCGGCTGGTGGCATATCTTTCGGAAACGTGGATGTGGACAGATAGTCTCTAATCTTCTCGTACCATGAGGGTAATATTGCAATCTGAAATAAATGTGCATCTGGAAAGTCTTCATTCACCCCACCCTCTGCAGGTTCATCTGACCGGATTCTGGATAATTGATCGGCAATAACATGGCTCTTTCCCGGCCGTACAATGATGGTGAATGTAAATTCTTGCAACAAAAGTAACCATCTACTCACCCGTCCTTGGATAATCGGCTTGTTTACCAGGTACATCAAAGCTTGGTGATCCACATAGAAAGTGAACGGTGTGGCTAGGAGGTAATGCCTGAACTTCTGTACGGCGTAAACCATTCCTAGTGCCTCACACTCGGTCGTACTGTAATTCCTTTCTGCTTTTGAAAGTAGCCGACTGGCGAAGAATACTGGGTGATCCAACCCGTGTGCTCCCACTTGTGCTAGGGTTGCTCCGATGGCAAAATTAGAGGCGTCTACATGTACGTGGAATTCCTTATCCCAGTCCGGATACATCAATATGGGTGAGCTGATCAAGCGATCCTTCAGTTCCTGGAATGCCTTCTCCTGTTCTCCGGTCCATACAAATGGTTGGCCTTTCCTCGTTAGTAGGTCGAGGGGATACGACACTTGGGCAAAATTTTTAATGAATTTCCGATAGTATCCCACATGCCCGAGGAAAGACTTTACACCAGTGACGTTCTCCGGAGCCTCCATCTATACAATGACTCGCACCTTGTCGGGATCCGTTTTCAACCCAGCTTTGCACACAATGTGTCCGAGCAACTTCCCTTGCGGCACCATAAATCTGCATTTCTTTGGATTCAAGGCAAGGCGGGCTGCTCTACACCGTTCCATACACTCGCCTAAAGCTTTCAAATGTTTTTCCTTATCGCTATAAATTGACCAATCATCGAGGAAGGCTTTGAAATTACCTACCGACATTTTATCAAAGATGTGGAGTATTATCCTCTGGAATGTAGCTGGTGCGTTGCATAATCCAAATGGCATTCAGTTGTATGTGTACACCCCATCCTCGACGACGAATGTAGTCTTTAATTTATCCTCCTCGGCAATACTGATTTGATTGTAACTCGAGAAGCCATCTAGAAAGGAGTACATTTCGTGCCTGGCAACTTCTTCCAGAATCGAGTCGGTGAAGGGAATGGGAAATGGATCCTTGATAGTCACTGCATTCAGACTACGAAAGTCAACACAGATTCTAATTTGCTCCTTCTCTTTCTTCAATGATATGACGATCGGCGATACCCACTCGCTGACTTCCACCTTGAAAATGATGCCGGCCTCCAGCATCTTCTCAATCTCCTCCTGTACTTTAGCGGCATAATTTTTGTTCATTCTGTACGGTCGCTTTCGTAAGGGTTGGGCTCCCGGTACGAGAGGAATCTTGTGCACACATAACTCCGGTGGTATGCCTTTTAAATCCTTGTACGTCCAGGCAAAAGCGTCTTTGTATTCCATGAAGATTCTGAACGCTGCCGCTTTCAGGACAGGGTCCCAGTCATCACCCACAAAAATCTCCTTAGGTTTGGCTGATTCCCCAAGGTTTACCTTTTTCAACGTTGGTTCCTCGTACTTCATGATTTTGTCCTGCTCGAACTTGTGGGCTGGCGTCACATCCAATTCTGCCATACCTTCTTTATATTCTCCGTACTCAGGTGGAAATTTTTCACTGGTCGAGCCGTTGTCTTTTTCTGCTTCCCCCTCCTTGACCTGCAGCATGTGGCAATCCGGGTGGAAGACTTCATAATCCTCCATCTGCCAGTGAAACAGTCCGCTCAGTGAACTGGTCTCATCTTCCGAGCAACTTCCAATCTCCAACACCCCTTCTTCATCTGGTTCCATTGTCTTTCTCTCATCATCGTCCGAGTCTCCTCCGGATTCAGATGCCGAAGACGCCAGATCCTCACTGACGGCCTGGTTCTTCAGATCAATGGTGTATTTCCTTCCCTGATTTTCTATTGAGAGTGTATTCCGCTTCCAGTTGTGGGTTGCCTTGGCAGCGATCAACCATCCCTGTCCCAAGAGTGCATCGTACGCCTTTTTCTCCATTGGGATGACTACAAAATTCAATAGAAACAGTTGCGTGCCAATCAAGACCTTCTGCTCCATTAGTGTACCCAAGGTCTGATGCCATGTTGATCTGCTCCCACGAGGTGGAATGTCGGGGGCCAAAGAGTCGGCTTACCCAGACACTTCCAGGTCTCTTCTGGCAGTACGTTTACTCCTGAACCACCATCGACGATAGTGTTAGATAATTTCATGCCCAAGATTTCCATCTCGACAATGGCTGGTTTCCTCCCGATGCTTACTGCGAGTAGCATAGGGTCTGCAGTCTCGGCTACCACTTCTGGTGTATGTTCTGGTGAACTCTTCGGAAGATTTTCTTCAATAGCATTTGTAAGCGCTACTTTGAGATAAGGCATCGTTTGCAAGAGATCAGTTACCTTAATGGGTACAGTTGTGTGAAGCACCTGCCGTACGATTTTCTTCTCCGACTCCTACTGTAGCAACATACTGGTAGCTTTAGAGTTCTTGCCTTCATTCGCCATTGCTTCTTCTACTTTTGTCTTGGCCTCCCGAAATCATCCTTTCTCCGTACGAGGGTTTGGATAATTCGCCCTTTTTGACTGTGCCCTTGTAATCGCCAAGACTTCCTCGTCGGCGACTTCCAGCATATTGATACTTCCTTTTTGCTTCGGACAGTCGGTGTCTTCATGATCACCCGGTCCACACCACTTGCATAGTTTTCCGCCGTTGCCTTGGCCACTTTGACAATCCCTCAAAGTGACCCCATTCATTACAGCCGCACTGATCATCGGTCGCCCTTTGCTATCGTATCAATTTTGCTTCTGCGGTATTTCTCCGACATTTGTAGCCTCCAGGGGATGCATTGTTGTTCTGTGGCTTTGGTGGCGTGGTTGGAGGGGTTGACTGTTCGCCTTGAGTGAAGAATACTTGCGAACTTTTGGTTTTTAAGTTGTATGGGCACTCCTTGACGGAGTGTCCCATAACCTGGCAGATGTCACAGAATAACTTTTTTGGGCAACTTGCCTTTGTGTGACCTTCCGTTTTACAGTCCGTACACCATAATTCATTGGCCTCTTTGGATCCTCCTTGTCGGTCTTCAGTTCTTTCATTATCTGCATCATATCCCGCCGAAGGGCTTGTACGGTTGCTGATTCATCGTCACTTTCCTCGGCACTCTCGTCGTCATCCCTCTTCTTCCCCTTCGAGGAAGTCCTATTTTCACTTTCAATATCCATCGCCCGATTGTATGCTTCGGTGTACGAGGATGGCGTACTACTTTCATTTTTCGCCGAAGCGAGGGAATCAGTCCTTCAATGAACCATCTTTTCTTTAAACCATCGGCCGGTTGTGCCTCCAGCTTTCCTATCAAGTCTTTCAACCTCCTGTTGTAGGTCCATACGTTCTCATGCTTTCCTTGTTTGGTATGATATATTTCTGTGACGATCTCACTATCGTCTCGTAGAAGTTTGAACTCCTCTTGAAAATTTTGCTTCAGGACCCTCCATGTGGCTCTCTGCGCTTGATCCAATTCCGAGTACCAATCAATGGCACTGTCTCTGAGTGTTGCTGGAAATGCCCTCAGCCACTGGTCGGGGTCGTCCTGCCTGCTGGCTATCCAGATAGTCTCGCATGTCTTGCAATGTCGTACGGGATCCTTAGAGCCATTCCCCATGAATTTTGGCAACTTTTGCCGATCTGGATGAGCCATCTTTACCGATTGACCTCCTTGTTGACCTCCTTGTGTTTTGGACCCGATTAGACTAGTGGATTCCTCGCTACGTCCCTGTGCGTCACTAGCACTCTTGGCCACGTACGAGTCACTCCCACGTCCTCCGTCAGCGTCCTCAACACCGTGGGTCTCCTCAGGATCCCTTCGATGCTCTTTCTGCCTTGGGGTCTTAAGCTCTGGCCTTCCCCTCCTTAACTCATCGTCGTCGTCCGAGAGGGACAACTCTCGAAATCATCTGATGCTACTCGTCAAATCATCTTCATAGAGGTTATATTTTTCTGCGTGTGGAGTACTGAAGGGGTCTTCATCCCTTCCTTCTATCAAACTATGGTGCGTTCGTTCAATGGATGTGTCTATTCGTTTCAAATTTTCATATGTTCTTTTTATGCTCTAATTGATTTCAATTAAGTCTTCATCTAATTCCTTACCGACTTGCCTTAGTCGTCTTCGCCGGTTTTCTTGCTCTTGCAGCCTGAGTGATCACCGAACTTGCTCTTCCGAAGTCCCGTGCCCGTCAGGTACTCTATTCCTGTCTTTGTTCAGCCATACAGGCATTTAGTTGTTCAAGCGATCATTGCCGATTGCTGGAAGTACGGCGCCGACTAGTATCGCATTCTTCCTCTTCACGTCTGGTTCTGTCTTCACAACGTTGTACGATTTGCTGCCATCAGGGCTCCCGATCTTCTTCCTCTCGCAAGTTTTGCAGGATAATGAAATGGCGGGCCAGTAACCTAGGCATGCGATTTAGGAGGTGGTTCACCTCGTCGTTCACTTCCAACCAATCCCAGATGACTTCCTCAGGGATCTCCCGAATGTGGGATTCCCGACGCATGTGGTCACGTAGCGAGATTTTCCACAAATTAACTAGATCTTCTGTTAATGAGTCTTCCCGTTCCTCATTAGCATTTACAGGTTCTTCCGTTGGTTGACCCATTACGCTGCCATGGTAGATGATGCCCTAGTCCGTTCAGGCAACAACGCCAAATGTTTGCCTACGGAATGTAATTCTAATCTTACGTACTACTGGCAAACTAATTATGTGCAGAACATGGAACAAAACAGTAACCAGAAAGATATCATATTTGAATGCTAGACACTTTATTCATTCTCAGAAATATCATGTACAAAAGAGTATCAGTAGTGATTGACAATAAACAACGGCACATAACTCATAGTACTCCCCTGACTATCCCAATCCGACTACATATAACGTTCGGCGGTGGTTAGATAACCAACCGACACGACGCTTCGTAACAACATTAACATAACATTAACCTGAACATGCTTTCCCAAAAGTACATGACATTATTATTCTTTACTAATCTATAGTTTTATTAACAATTGGCCGACTACGACCAAGGCCGACTACGGCCGACAACAAAGTAAAATATACGACTAACATTAAGAAATGGTGTCCAAAGAAGAAATAGAGATTGCTTTCCAAGAATACCGTGCACTTCCACAATGGATCAAAAATGACCTTCCATTTGTTGAGTATATGGAGGATCCGGAATATTATCACAAGCAAGCAAGAAGTCCAATGACATGTGAGCAGTCAAGGGTGAATGACATATTGAATGCCTTGCTAGAACAACAAGAACAAAGCTTGAAAAGGATGAATAAAATAGCTGAAGAATGGAACAAGAGGATGAAGAAATATGGCGAGACATCTAAAAGTCTCCATGCTGAATTTTCAGCAGCTAGTGATCAACTTGTTGTTGGTCCTAAGGAGAATCACATAATGGAAGATGTGGAGCACAAGACACCTCACGAGGACTTCAAGAGTAAAGAAGAGCAAGTGATGATGGAAGACAACTTGGAGCAGCTACATGAAGATAAGTCTTCTTGTGATGTTTCATTGGGTGAAGAATTAGATTGTGGGTTGATAAATGAAGGTCCATTGAAGACTCAAAATGTAGAGATGGTTGAGATAGTTGATCATTTACTTAGTGGAACAGCCACTAGTGATGTGATTACACACAATGAAGGTGACACTCTAGAATGGCATGATATGATTACAGATTGGTTTGAGGACAGCAGCATGATGACTCATCCTTCTCATAACAAGGAAGCTTGTGATCATGAACAAGCCAATGATATGATATCTTCTTTTCATGACAGCCCTACACCTATTGGTAGAAATGAAGATATCAAACATAAGAGGACTGATTTTGTGTATTTTGGCATTGACGAGGTGAAAAGGTCTGAAATGTTGAATGAAGAATGGTTGAAGAAGGCCAAAGAGGCTAAGTGGGTGGCTGCCAATGCAAGAAAACATCTTCAAGAAGTCAAAGCAAAGGTCAATCTCATCAACATGGCAAGGCAAAAAAGGATAGATCACATTCGAAGACTCCTCATTCAAATGAAGGATGAATTTGAAAATGACCTTTTTTCTAATATTAGTGATGAAGAGTTTGACTTGGTACAATTTGAGGTTTCTTCATGTGGTGTAATGGTTGATCATTCTTTTGAGGAGGATGATATTGTTGGTGATAACACTCTTAGTGGATTAGCCACTCAAGAGTTGTCCTTGGAGGGTAATGAAGGCATCCACAACACATCTTTGGATTGGTTACTTATTTCATATGATAGGGCAGCTATCTACTTGTTGGTTGGTGACTTAATCTTCTTTGATTCTTCATTGGTTGATGCTTGTCCTACTCGGGTTTTCATTGCACATTCATATTTGGCATGGTTTACATCAGCTATTGAGTGGATTCAGCAAGTTGTGCTAGTGCTGCAGGAACTACTTGGTGGTGAAAATGACACTACACAGATCTTCACTTGGGATCCAGGTGGTTAGTGGACAAGCATAGTTGATTCTCCAATTCGGGCATCAAATGTTGTGACAGTTGAGATTGATTGACAATTGTGAATTGCTTGAGGACAAGCAATTTTGGGAAGGGAGGACTGTCATGTCCCTGAATTGGAGGTATGGTGATTTAATTAAATTATTTAATTAAGTTGTCCAAATTATTGATAATTTATGAGGATAGCTTAATTGATGATTTAATTAAATCAAGAGATGTTATTAAATTAATTATTTATTAAGTTATTCCCATAAAATAAAATATCAAAAGGGATGACTTATTATTTAATTAATTTAATAATAAAAAGTGACTTAAGTGACTTTAATAATAAAATAATAAAGTAATAAAGTCACTTAAGGAATATTTCTGGAATCTTCTAGAAGTCTCTTGGTGATGAGGTTGAAAAAGTATAAAAAGAGGCTTGGGCTATGCATTTGGACATCTTGAGTTGCAAACACTTTTCTACTACACTGCTGAAGCTGAATGCTTAGCTTATTGTTTTCCAGTCTTCGTTTGTGAAAGACCAAACCTAGCTGGTTAAGTGCCAATTTCGGTTGTGCAACACCAACCCTAGTTGGATAGTGGAGGAAGATACTTCAGTCTTTCTCATTGGACTTATTGCAATCATTGGAGGTCATTTTTGGAGAGGTTTATGAGATATTTTGAAGTCTGCAATTTTGTTTCAGTCTGCAGATCAGCCATGAGAGAAATTACATTTTCATTCGTTGCTCTTCAATAAGGAGATATAATTTTGTGGGCACTTGAGGGATTGCTTCCTTTGGTGTTGGCAATCATTTTCATAACAAATTCGAGGAGCTTAGAGGCTGTATTTATTTTTCTAAAGAGTTGCCAGGCAAGAACAGGGGTGGCTGCTGTAGGTGAAGATTGTGCATCATTGAAGATTGTTTTGAAAATACCAAGTTGCCATTTCATCATCGATTTCCTTCAGCATATTATTACCAGGTTCCTTTATGTATTTGCATGCTTTGCATTGTCATATTAGATTATTTTAGTCGCTGCCTTCCTGCAGCTGTAGGTGCATATTCTATATCATATTTGTAATAGCATTATTCATTCCATTGTAAGCCAAGAGTCTTGGCATTGCATTTTGAGTAGTTGCAATCATCATATCAACATTGTATAACAGCCATGTATTTGGATTTGCACTTAATGAAGGAGTTATAAGGTTGTATGACAAATGTTTGACAAATTGCCTCTGGCTGTAGCTTTCATTCCCTCATGTTAGTTTGCATACTAAATGTTTGTAGAAATGTCATAGTGCTATAGATGGTCATTGGCATTAGGGAAAATTACATGAGAGGTGTTTGTAAAAATGTTTCTTCTATGTAATTACATTTCTCTCAATTAGTATGTATGCCAAGTGTTTGTGAAAATACCTCTTGGCTGTAGGTGTGCATTTGCATTTAGAAATTCATTTATATGCACTTGAAAACACAAAAAGAGTTGCATCTTCATTTTAGAACTTTGAATACATATCTTAGAAGTTATTTCCAAGCATTTGAACTACATTTGCATCCATCAAATCAAAGACAAAGCAATCTGAAATCAATTACCAGCAAATTGAAGATTGCATACAAAGTGTTTGTCAAAATTCCAAAGGCAGAAAATCAGTGTTTTTGGATCAGATTTGGCAAGGCACTTTACAACATGCCGTTATTTGGGCGCATTTTGCTATGTGAGGTGGATGAACATTGTTCACTTCCTTGACCTTTTGGGCGCATTTTAGCAAGGGTGAAGGATGGGCGCATTTTGGAGGTGGTGGAGAATATCCCATACTTAGAAATTTTCTTTCATGCTTGGCTTGAGGTGAGGGCGCATTTTGCCTATGGTGAAGGACAAACTTTGTTGACTCTTTGACTTTTTACTAACTTGCTTTGAATCATGGGCGCATTTTGCTATATGAGGAGGACGAAACTTTGCCTTAGAAAATTTTTTCCTCATCAATCTTTCAAGGTGGGTGCATTTTGGAGGTGGTGGAGGATAAAACTCTTTGACTTGTTGACTTTCTTGCTGGATGGGCGTATTTTGGCCTAGGAGGTGGACGAGTTTCATACTTAGAATTTTTTTCATTTTACTCCACCAACTTGGGCGCATTTTGCCATGGCAGGAGGATGAAACCAATACTTAAACATTTTTCATGACTTCCAGCTGGAGATGAGGGCGCATTTTGCCTATGGTTGCAGGATGAAGTTCCAGACTTAAGTCACTTTTTCCTCATTTTCGCCAGTTTATCCATGCCCTGCTATTTATAGTAAGTCTCTCGATTTTTGCATCTTTGAAGCTCAGATTGATTTGAAATTTCAAACATTGCATCCTCACAACCTAGTTACCCTGTTGACACTGCTATTTTTAGTCGGCCTGCTATTTTTAGCCCATTTCTGAAGGTTTTTTTGCTATAAATAGTAACTGCTTGCTTTTGATAGCTCCACTGCTCCGATTGACTTGAAATTTGAATGACGCGCTCCTCACCACGTGACCTGCCTGCTGACATTGGCGCATGCAACTGATTTGCTATTTTTAGCCTGTTTCCAAAATGACTTACTATGAATAGTAAGTGCTCCGTTTGACTTCAAATTTCTCCAGCAGATAGCCTGAAGGATGTTGATCGCAGTGGTTTACACTGGTTTTCAAAAATTCTGACTTTTTGCCCCTCTTTTCAGGCCCCGAAGTTGGAAACCCTAATTTGCTCTGCATGCATATCAAATGATCTCTGTTTGTCTTCGTTTCTGTTGCATTGCGATCAGCTCGTGATTTTGAAGTGCTGGGAAGCGGCTGCCGGGATGCACCTGCTAAAAATAGTAAGTTCCTTACTGAGTGATTATCTCCATTTGCATGTCTCATCACTGCGAAGCTCTCGAAAAACCCATAAGGAATATGCAGACATGCAAAGAAAACGCTGACATGCAAACCCTAAAAATAGCCTCGAAAGATTGAATTTTGAAAGTCGTTATCTCGCTTTGCATGTTATACCATCGCGAAGGTCTCGAAAAACCTAGAAGGAATCTCCAAACGTGCAAAGAAAAACTCTTCATCTAAGCCTTGAAATTTGCTCCGGAAGATGAACTGCTAAAAATAGCAAGTTATCTGTTTCGGCTCAAACTTTGCACGCGAGCAGCTTGATGTGTCCTGAATGCAGTGTGACTGTTAAAATCTCAAAAATGCTGACGGAATGCCCAGAATTGCACACTTACTTAAAATAGTAAGTTGCCAGAATCTGATGAAATTTTAGTGAAAACTTGCTGGAAGCACACTGACAAGAGAGTTAGTCTCAATTTTCAATTTATTCACCTCGCTTGACCTCAAATTGGTGTGAAGGAATCAAACCCTAATTTTAAAGACTTTCACTTAAACCCAATTTACGTTCAAAGACAGGTACATCCCCAGATAGACAAAGCGAGAGAGAGACAACAGCAAAAACAAACCAAAATCAAGCCAAAAGTTCGAAACGAAGTGAAAATTAGGGGGTCCCCATTTGCAATGGGGCAATGTGTGAAGAAAAGGTCACAACATTAGCCCGAACTTGAATAAATGTTCTTGAATATTTCAAAGACAAAACCCATTCCATACTCAGAACCCTTGGATAATTCTTTCAAGACCTATCAATTGACTAGGGGATATACTTAAAAGGGAAGAAAAATCCTAAATTGGATCAAGGCACCTCATCTTTTGATTACAAGTGTGTGCATATGTGTTCATTCTAGCTCAGAAGACTGTTGAAGCTCCTAGGATCCGTCGTAGCAAGTTATATAAATATCTTAACTTCAAAAGCATCTTGGACATTGCCTCGCTGCCAGTTAGGCGTCCATAGCCCCAACGAGGTTGTCGCTACAATTCTCACGAATATTGCTCCACTATCGGCCGCACGTCCATAGCCCCGACGAGGTTGTCGCTACAATTCTCACGAACATTGCTCCACTATCGGCCGGGCGTCCATAGCCCCGGTGGAGTTACTCGTATGTTCCCAAAACCAATATTTCATAATATTTCTTTCATTTTTACTTTCTTTCTTTCTTGTTTTTCAGATATTTCTTTTAAGCACATTTTCTTTTCTTCATTTGATTTCTCCGTCAATTCCTTGATTGGCTAGCAGGGACTGAAGCCTCCAATGGGTTTGAGAATTGTACTGGCGCTGAAGCAAGACGTAAGATTTTCGCTCGCCAAGACTTCTCCTAAGAAACCTCAATGACTTAGAGGAATTAATCATTTGTGTAAAATATAGCAATCGTGAGACTTGGTGTCAAGACACAATAGATGATTCCCTTCCAAGTCAAGTACAAATCCTAACCAAATGATAAAACTCGAAAGAATAACCTCGGATCCTAAAGCACTTCCTGAATGATTATCCAAGAAATGGACTAACATTATGTCAACATTGTACTGGAGTGTGGCGAAAACAACACAACATCCCCCTTACAAATGGGATCCCCTTTATTGAAAGCAAACTAAACTACGAAAGCAAGACAACTAATCTAAACAAAAACAAAAACTTTAAGAAAACAACAATGAAAAGGTTCAAGTACATACAACCCCTAGCATGATTTCTTAGGATGTGCAGTAACAGCAAAGTAGTAGTCATAGTACGAAGTTTTGCAAACTTGTCTTTAAACTCAGAAAAATATTCTTTCAAAGGACAAATCTGAAATTCAGGCAAAACTTCAGGAAAGATTAGTAACTGTGGCAACTCATTTGGACCATGATTAATCCATAAACAAGTTTCCTTTCCTAAATCTCCATAATCAAAATGATATTCCTTGTAATCAACAGCGGGGAAAGATATAACCTGGTGGTCTTCATTTGATGACATGAATTCTTGCCTGTCGTCCACTGCTTCATCAGGAGGTCGAAGTTGATGGTGAACCATACCTCTTGCATCTAAAAGGTGGATATGATCTGAACTAGGAGGAGTGGGGCGGGAAATCAATTCAAGAGGGCATTTGGAATTTTGGATCACTTCATGCGCTGGCTCCTTTTGAATCTCTAGCAATGGATCAAGCCCCAACCTGAATTGCTCTTCATTTTCTATCTCTTTATCAGGTAGCATTTCATTTGTTTCAATTTCATCAAGCAATTCTTCCATAACTGTGAATAATGGATCAAGTGTTGATGCAAAATGCATTTCATATTCTGCCTCCATCTTGGTAGCCCATTGATCTTCGAATACATCATCTTGACTTAAGCTGCTTACCATTTCTTCCATCTTGTTCATGCATAATTGGACCTTCTCATCAAGGAGCGTTCCCTCTTGAAGTGTACTAGAATCACTTCCCTCTTCATGTTTTCCTCGTCGAGTGAATGAACATTGAAAATTTCTCACACCATCTGTACTTTGAGCTAATTCCTCCGTTCCCGATTCTTGATGATCTTCAATAGCTTGCAATCTAGTACATTCATTCACTTCCGTATGCTGACAGTCGCCTTGGGTGTTTCCTCTTGCTTGGATATATCTCACGGCTTCTTTGATCTTTGCTCCAATAGTCTCTTGTTCTAGCATGATGTAGGAACAATCTTCATCTGCTTGCACCCCAAGCTCGATCACATCGTCTTGTTTTAACTTAATTTCCGTGTTGTTAGATGATGTTGAGGTATCCTCTTCATTTGGTGCTGAAAATGTTTGTGTGGCATATTCGATCCATCCTTTGTCTTTCAAGAATCCATATGGTAGTACTGGTAATTGTTGATGTGTTTTTTGTGACTGCACCAACGCAGAATAAAGTCGCCAACGGCTTCCCTATTCTCTCTTGATCAAAGTATTCCGCATGCTAAGATTGCAAGAAAGTTCATGCGTTCAACTCCAAGGTTCTTTTAATGCGAATAGGCTCAGTTGGCTCAATGTGATTTGCTGGTATTTCAAGGGGACTTACGGAATTGTTCGGCAGCGGAGAAAGGAATTCAAATGCTCGAAAGATTTGTCTATGAAGCGCGGGTTTCCTATTCTAATCAGAAAGTACTGAATTGAAATGGTGTAAGGTTTAGAAGGCTCTAATTTACTCTAAGGCGTGGGACATGGTGATCAATTCTCACAAGCTCCAACCAGGCTCTGCTTTGCCTCGCACAGCCTCCATAGAACCGGGTGCAATCTTCAGAGGAGTAGCTTCAAGGTGTTCAGATCATAATTCAACGCGAAGACACCGCCACAACGATGCATACCAATGTAGTGAATCACAAGCGAAGTTAATTCAGCGATGTTCAGTTGACCACACGCCGGCGAACTCACCATCAGCGAGCCCACTAGTGGTATGGATAGACGAAGTTTGCTCAAATTGAAGACCACATTCCACAACTACTATCTACTTGCATGGAATGAAAATTATACTACTTTGAACTATTTTACGCTACCATTTGAATCGGAAGGACGAAGAAACCTTGCTAGCTACTCACAACAAAGACGAAATTCACCATCAATGAAAAACTCTTTTATTGAGAGAGTGTTCACAACAATTTCTTACAAAGTTTTCAAAGGGAAAACTTTCCCTCTTCTTCAACTACACTATCAACCTATACTAAGCTACTTCTAAGTTGTCCCTCTACTCTATGTCTATTCTAATCTTCTCTACTGTCTACTGAGATACAAATGAGGGGGACTCCCCCTTTTATAGTTGGCCAAGTCCAACGGACGGCTCAGATTACAATTGACTGGATGGCCCAGATTGTGCCACCTTAGCCCTAAACAAGATTCGCCCTAAAACCGCCACCAAGAGGAGTGGGGCAATAAATGAGCCATTAATGGCCACCATCTTCTAGAAGATTCCCGCTTGTAGACGCATTCACACTGCTCTGTTGTTCGCTAATTTTGTTGATTGCTTGGAGGAGAGTAAAAGAGTCTCCAAGATCGCCTCCTCAGATAATAAAATTTGATAGAATCTGGAGTTCAACTGCTCTTGATCTTCTTCTTGACGTTGTTCTTTAACCTTGCTCGAACTTCCATTCTTTGTCACTTGAGTTATACTAATTCTCAACACTTAGCCATTTTCTTGCAACTTTCTTCCTTCGAGGTTGAGATGTCTTGAATCACTTGCTCCACTCTAAGTCATCACCGCTTGGTCTCGATGTTCCTCTTGCAAAACAAGCAAGGAGACGAGCATTAGAACACTTCATAATATAAATTCAACTTACCTACCAAAATTTTCGCGCTCTAACTTCCAAGCGTTCATTGTCTTCACTAGCCAGCTTCATCCTCAAATTCTTAACGATTCTTCATGCCTTAGCCAAATTTCTAACCCATCTTGCATTCTACCTGGCGCACTTCACTCTGACATTTCATCCAACTCAGACTCGAGAAGAAATCCTTTCATCAAGAATTTGATCAAAAATTATCTAGGCGATCACTTTCAAATTCATCCTTTGAGGCATTTTATCTTCAATAACATTATTTATTCCTTGCCTTAGAAATTTTTTTAAACTTCTCTTAGGAAATTCATCAACCGGGTGCCCATTAAAAATCTTTACCTCGGAATCCTTGGCAAACTGTAGAAGACCTTCAAATCCATTCCTCATCGATAATCTTCAATACCCAAAAGAAAATTTTCTTCAGAATGCGTCGAACTCATGGGTGCACAACGAACGGGTTCATTTAATTTTCTTGAATTTTGCACCTTGGAAAAAATAATTTTTTTTTTTTTTTAACAAATTTGATTCCGTTCTTCATATCTGTGAAAATCTTGTTGCTCTGTCTTGAAAATATTTTATCCACTCTGTGTAGCTGGCATTATCGGGCTCCTTCACTGGCAATCCTGCTCACGCTTCAGGAAAATTCCATCACCCCCAAGTCAAGGCGTATTTTCTAAGGAAGACAATATTTTGCCTTAGAAAATTTTAAATCACTTCGAAAATTTTGCCTTAGAAAATTTTATTCAACTTTGCTCACTTTTCCTGTGAGAAAAATCATCAACTTCACTCAGAAAGTCTTCCTGCAAGTACATCACACTTAACATCCAACGCCTGGCATTTTCTTTTTTTTTATTCACCACTTAGCAATATTTTCTCCCATCAATTTTATTTCACCATCTTCACACTCCACCCTAGGCGCATAGCATATTTGATGCCTAGCATGCTTCACTTCACACGCCTTGTATTTTATTCACCCTTGAAAGACATTTAGATTTCCACGCCTTAGTTATGTTTATTTTCCCTTTACTTCTTGCATGGCGCACATCACACTTGAAGGTGAATATTTTTCAAACGCCTAGTATACTTCACTTTCCACTCACCACCTTTCTTATTTGGGCGTATATCACATGTAGAGGAGAAAACACATTTCTAACGCCTAGCATCAACTTTATACCTTGGGCATATTTGAGCTAGAGGAAAGGATAACATTCATGACGCCTTCCCCTTTGACTTGTTGACCTCTCAAACATGGGCGCATTTAGCACTTGATGGAGGATGAAATTTCCCACGTCTTATTGTGACCTTTCATCTCCCTTCTTTTGTCTTTACATGGTCTCTTTTGGGCGCATTCAGGCCTAGTAGGAGGATGAAAACTGTTGACTCTTTGACTTTTTCAAGCTTATTCTTGCATGGGCGCATTTTGATGGGTGAGGAGGATATCTTCAACACTCGGAATTTTTTATCTCCCTATTTTCCTTTGGGCGCATTTGAGGTGTGGAGAAGGATGAGCATCTTTGACCTTTTGACTTCTCTTGTTGAACTTCTTAGCATGGGCGCATTTTACTAGTGGAGGAGGATATTTCTAACTTAGAAATTTTTTCATGCTTCAAGGCCAAGATGGGCGCATTTTGGCATAGGAGGTGGATAAACTTTGTTGACTTTCCTTTGACCTCTTTCTTTTGGGCGCATTTTGCCATGCCTGAAGGATGGAAGTTGTTGACCACTTTGACTTGCTTCTCCTTTGGGCGCATTTCTACTCAGCTGCAGGATGAAACTTCATACTAAGAAATTTTTTCATGCTTTCTCCAGTTTCCCTTGGGCGCATTTTCAGGTAGCTGCAGGATTTTTCAATGCCTTAGAAACTTTTTCAAACACTTGAAGGCAAGCTGGGCGCATTTTCAAGGTGGTGAAGGATAAAGTTCCAGACTTAGAATTTTTTCCTCGTTTTGGCCAGCTTTCATGCCCTGCTATTTATAGTAAGCCCTCTGATTTTGCATCTCTGAAGTTCAGAACAACTTGAAATTTTAAACGCTGGATCTTCACGACCTTGTTGTCCTGTCGACACTGCCATTTTTAATCAGCCTGCTATTTTTAGCCCATTTCTGAAGGTGATTTACTATAAATAGTAACTGCTTGCTTCTGATAGCTCCACTGCTCCAATTGACTTGAAATTTGAATGAGGCGCTCCTCACCACGTGACCTGTCTGTCGACATCAACACATGCACTTGACTTGCTATTTTTAGCCTGTTTCCAAATTGACTTACTATAAATAGTAAGTGCTCCGTTTGACTTGAAATTTTACCAGCAGATAGCCTTAAGGATGCTGATCACGGTGGTTTACACCAGTTTTCGAAAATTCTGACCTCTTTTCAGGCCCCGAAGTTGGAAACTCTAATTTGTGTTGCATGCACATCAAATGATCTCTGTTTATCTTCATTTCTGTTGCATTGCAATCAGCTCGTGATTCTGAATTGCTGGGAAGCGGCTGTCGGGACACACCTGCTAAAAATAGTAAGTTCTTTACTGAGTGGTTATCTTCATTTGCATGTCACACCATCACGAAACTCTCGAAAAACCCATAAAGAATCATCCGACATGCAAAAGAAACCCTGACATGCAAACCCTAAAAAGAGCCTCGGAAGATTGAATTCTGAAAGTTGTCGTATCGTCTTGCATGTTACATCATTGCGAAGGTCTCGAAAAACCCAGAAGGAATATCCAGACATGCAAAGGAAAACTCTGCATCTAAGCCCTGAAACTTGCCCCGGAAGCTGGACTGCTAAAAATAGAAAGTTGTCTGTTTTCGCTCAAATTTTGCACGCGAATAGCCTGATATGCTCTGAATGCCGTGTGACTGTCGGAATCTCAAAATGTTGACAAATTACCTGTAATTTCACACTTATTAAAAATAGTAAGTACTTCAGAATCTGATGAAAATTTGCTGGGAGCCTGCTGGAAACATGTTGACAACAATGTTAAGCTCAATTTTCAATTTATTCATTTCGTTCGACTTTGGACTGACCAGGAAAGATGGAAACCCTAATTCTCGGACTTGGCCAAAATTTCACGTTCAAAGACGGGTATAACCCTAGATAGACAAAGCGAGAGAGAGACAACAACAAAAACAAACCAAAATCAAGCCAAAAGTAAAGCCAAAATTAGGGGGTCCCCATTTGCAATGGGGCGATGTGTGAAAAACGTCACAACAGTAATCCGAGGCGACATTTGGCGAAGTTAATGGCTTATTCACATGTTGTGCAAGTGAACTCTGGATGAGGTGCGTTGTGAATCCGACACTAATGAGGGAGCAGAACACCTTTCACGTAAACATTGCCAAGTTCCAACTAACTTTGGATCCTAAGTATGAATCTCGTGAAAGCCTCATCCACAACTTCCGGAAGGCTATAATCATCAGGTTCTACATCCAATAATCCTAGCTTAGGGACATCCCAAAAGAAAATTTTCCCTCGGAGAACAAGCTCTATCCTTGAGAGGAATGTTAAGCAACTGATTTCTTCGTGCTGGGAGGTCTCATGAATTCGACATCTTCCTGGCAAAGCAAACTTAGAAAAATTCTCGGGCCACAGTTGTGCATTCAATCTTTCACGAATCCGAGCAATATCCACAAGATTGTCTCGAGAGCAAGAAATATGTCCATCCATTGAGAAATCTCTTTTTTGATTTTCCATTTTTTGATTTTTTTGAATTTTTCAACTTTTCACTTTTTTTTGGATTTTTTGACATAAGAGAGATCTAACATATCTCTGATTTGGAATTTCAAAGCTCATATTGTTTTCTTCCAGCTTCTGGAACAATTAAAATCCTGCCCTCCTTCTAGCGCCAATTCTGTTGATGTGTTTTTCGTGACCACACCAACGCAGAATAAAGTCGCCAACGGCTACCCTATCCTCTCTTGATCAAAGTATCCAGCACGCTAAGATTGCGAGAGAGTTCGTGCGTTCAACTCCAAGGTTCTTTCAATGCGAATAGGCTCAATTGGCTCAATGTGATTTGCTGGTATTTCAAGGGGACTTACGGAATTGTTCAACAGCAGAGGAAGAGGTTTTCTCCATTCAATAGATTTATCAATGAAGCACAGGTTTCCTATCCTAACCAGAAAGTACTGAATTTAAAGTGGTCGCAGGGTTTAGAGAGTCTAAATCTATTCTAAGTGTAAGATGTGGAGCTCAACTTCAGCAAACTTTCAACCAGACTTCGCTTTGCCTCGCCTCGGACAGCTTCCATGGAGTCGGTGCAATCTTCAGAGGAGTAGTTCAAGGTGTTCAAATCACAACTTAGCATGAAAATACCATCACAACGACGCATATAGACATACAAATCATGATCGAAGTTAAGTACATGATATTCCAGTTGACCACACAAGCCGCATTCACCATCAGCAAATACATTAGTGGTATGGATAGACGAAGTTGCTTAGATCAAACACCACATTCCACAGCTAACATCTACTTGCATGGAATGAAAATTATACTACTTTGAACTATTTTACGCTACCATTTGAATCGGAAGGACGAAGAAACCTTGCTAGCTACTCACAACAAAGACGAAATTCACCATCAATGAAAAACTCTTGTATTGAGAGAGTGTTCATAACAATTTCTTACAAAGTTTTCAAGGGAAAACTTTCCCTCTTCTTCAAATTACACTATCAATCTATACTAAGCTACTTCTAAGTTGTCCCTCTACTCTCTACTGTCTAACTTCTACCTCTATGTCTAATGAGATACAAATGAGGGGGACTTCCCCCTTTTATAGTTGGCCAAGTCCAACGGACGGCTCAGATTACAATCGGCTGGATGGCCCAGATTGTGCCACCTCATCCCTAAACAAGATTTGCCCTAAAAACCGCCATAATGGAGAGTGGGGCGATAAATGAGCAATTAATGGCCACCACCTTCTAGAAGATTCCAACTTTGAAATGCGTTCACACTGCTCAGTTGTTCGCGTTCAGCCAATTCTGTTGATCGCTTGGAGGGTAAAAGAGTCTCTAAGATTGCCTCCTCAGGTAACAAAATTTGATAGAATCTGGAGTTCAATTTCTCTTGATCTTCTTCTTGACATTGTTCTTCAACTTTGCTCGAGCTTCCATTCTTTGTCACTTGAGTTATACTAAGTCTCAACACTTAGCCATTTTCTTGCAACTTTCTTCCTTCGAGGTTGAGATGTCATCTTGAATCACTTGCTTCATCACTCTAAGTCACCACCGTTTGGTCTCGACGTTCCTCCTGCAAAACAAGCAAGGAGAAGGGTATCAGAACACTTCATAATATAAATTCACTTTACCTACCTGATTTTCACGCTCTAACTTCCAAGCGTTCATTGCCTCCACTAGCCAACTTCTGCCTTCTTCATGATTCTTCATGCCTTAGCCAAATTTTTCAACCCATCTTCCTCAAGGGCGTATCATCTTTGAGAAATTCATTTCATTAGCTGGGTTATTGACGATTTTATTCATCTCCGGCTCAAGAAGATTGTCTTCATGAAGAGTTTGAGCAAATTCACCTAGGCAGTTCCTTTCAAATTCATCGTCTGGAGGATTTCACCTTGAAAACACATTTTCTTCACATTTGCCTTAGAAAATTTTAAAATTTCCCTTAGGAAAATTCATCAACCTGGTGCCCATTTGAAATCTTTATCACATAATCCTCGACAAGCTATGGAAGACCTTAAAATCCATTCCTCATCGATAATCTTCAATACCCAGAAGAAAATTTCCTTCAGAACGCGTCGAACTCATGGGTACACGACGAACGGGTTCATTTAATTTTCTTGAATTTTGAACCTTTCAAAAATAACTTTCAACAAATTTATTCAAGCTCCTCATCCCTGTGAGTACTTTGTTGCTTTGACTTGAGAAATTTTTATCAACCTGTAATGCCAACATTTTTCGGCTTCACCTTTGGCAATTCTACTCACGCTTCAGGAAAATTCCATCACCTCCAAGTCTAGGCGTATTTTCTTAAGGAAGAAATATTTTGCCGTAGAAAATTTTAAATCATCTTCAATCATCTTCCTGTGGTGAGAAAATCAATTCACTTGGAAAATTTTAATGCCTTGATCACACTTGTATGTCATGGAGAACATTTTTAAAACCAACGCCTAGCAATATTTACTCACCACCTTGCAATTTCAACGCCCTGTCTTCCTTTTAAAGTTGGGCGCATATCCAACTTGAAGGTGAATATTAAACTTCACCATGCCTAGCAATATTTTCCATTAAGTTTCCAACGCCTAGCATCAACTTTGTTTTCACCATGCCCTAGCAATTATCATCCTACCACCTTGGGCGCAAATGACACATGAAGGAGAATATCTTTCAAACGCCTTGCATATTTCATTTCACACTTCATGCACTTGGGTGCATTTTTGATGTCATGAGGGACATTTTAATTCCAACGCCACCCATATTTTATCATTGCCACTTTTCACCTTACTTTGGCGCATTTGACACTTGAAGAAGGATAATAACCACGCCTTAGGAAAAATTATTCATCACTTAGCACTTTCAACGCCTTGTCTTCTTCCTCCTTTGCATGAATTCGAATTTCTTTAACTCATTTTGCATGAATACCAGCTTTGCATGAATACCAACTTTGCATGGGCATTTGTCTTTACATGTCTTCATATGGGCGCATTCAAAGGAGGGAGGAGAAAGTCAACCTTCTTGTCCTCTTCTTCTAACTTTGGCGCATTTCTTATAGTGAGGTGGATAAGCTTCTAACGCCTTTTACTTGTGACTCTTGAGCTTCATTTTTTTTTGTCCTTACATGCCCTTATTTGGGCGCATTTTGCTATGTGAGGTTGATGAACATTGTTGACTTCCTTGACCTTTTGGGCGCATTTTAGCAAGGGTGAAGGATGGGCGCATTTTGGAGGTGGTGGAGAATATCCCATACTTAGAAATTTTCTTTCATGCTTGGCTTGAGGTGAGGGCGCATTTTACCTATGGTGAAGGACAAACTTTGTTGACTCTTTGACTTTTTCCTAACTTGCTTTGAATCATGGGCACATTTTGCTATAGCAGGAGGATGAAACTTTGCCTTAGAAAATTTTTTCCTCATCAATCTTTCAAGGTGGGCGCATTTTGGAGGTGGTGGAGGATAAAACTCTTTGACTTGTTAACTTTCTTGCTTGATGGGCGCATTTTGGCCTAGGAGGTGGACGAGTTTCATACTTAGAATTTTTTTCATTTTACTCCCCCAACTTGGGCGCATTTTGCCATGGCAGGAGGATGAAACCAATACTTAAACATTTTTCATGACTTCCAGCTGGAGATGAGGGCACATTTTGCCTATGGTTGTAGGATGAAGTTCCAGACTTAGTCACTTTTTCCTCATTTTCGCCAGTTTATCCATGCCCTGCTATTTATAGTAAGTCTCTCGATTTTTGCATCTTTGATGCTTAGAACGATTTGAAATTTCAAACACTGCATCCTCACGACTTAGTTACCCTGTTGACACTGCTATTTTTAGCCCATTTCTGAAGGTTTTTTTGCTATAAATAGTAACTACTTGCTTCTGATAGCTCCACTGCTTCGATTGACTTGAAATTTGAATGACGCGCTCCTCACCACGTGACCTGCTTGCTGACATCGGCGCATACAACTGATTTTCTATTTTTAGCCTGTTTCCAAAATGACTTACTATAAATAGTAAGTGCTCCATTTGACTTCAAATTTCTCCAGCAGATAGCCTGAAGGATGCTGATCGCAGTGGTTTACACCGGTTTTCAAAAATTCTGACTTTTTGCCCCTCTTTTCAGGCCCCAAAGTTGGAAACCCTAATTTGCTCTGCATGCATATCTAATGATCTCTGTTTGTTTTCGTTTCTGTTGCGTTGCGATCAGCTCATGATTTTGAAGTGCTGGGAAGCGGCTGCCGGGACGCACCTGCTAAAAATAGTAAGTTCCTTACTGAGTGATTATCTCCATTTGCATGTAACATCACTGCGAAGCTCTCGAAAAATCCATAAGGAATATGTAGACATGCAAAGAAAACCCTGACATGCAAACCCTAAAAATAGCCTCGAAAGACTGAATTCTGAAAGTCGTTATCTCGCTTGGCATGTTACACCATCGCAAAGGTCTCGAAAAACCCAGAAGGAATCTCCAGACATGCAAAGAAAAACTCTTCATCTAAGCCCTGAAATTTGCTCTGGAAGATGAACTGCTAAAAATAGCAAGTTATCTGTTTCGGCTCAAACTTTGCACGCGAGCAACTTGAGGTGTCCTAAATGCAGTGTGACTATTAAAATCTCAAAAATGCTGACGGAATGCCCAGAATTGCACACTTATTAAAAATAGTAAGTTGCCAGAATCTGATGAAATTTTAGTGAAAACTTGCTGGAAGCACACTGACAACAGTGTTAGTCTCAATTTTCAATTTATTCACCTCGCTTGACCTCAAATTGGCGTGAAGGAATCAAACCCTAATTTTAAAGACTTGGCCAAAACCCCAATTTACATTCAAAGACGGGTACATCCCTAGATATACAAAGCAAGAGAGAGACAACAGCAAAAACAAACCAAAATCAAGCCAAATGTTCGAAACGAAGCGAAAATTAGGGGGTCCCCATTTGCAATGGGGCGATGTGTGAAGAAAAGGTCACAACACGTCCAGGGGTAATTAATAAGAAATAAATCAGGTAGTTGCAGCAATAACATAGGTTGGATTAGTACTACTAATCAAAACTTTACAATTCAAAAGACTGCAAAAACATGTATTACAATGATAGAGAAATAAGACTAGAAGAGAAGAATGAGTTCTATGATGTTTCTTTACTTTTCCAATGATAGAATTATGACCAAAACAGAAAATATATGAGTCTGATATAAAAACAGATTTCTGGAATTCTTAATCAGCAAACTGTGAAAACCAATGAAGTATTCATAACTCACTCATTTCACCTCCAAATCGAATGAGATCAAGTGCAATGGATTGCTAGAAGGTAGGCGACCATGCTGAGATGAAGAAACAGCTTCAAAGAACTTCTGTGAATTTTACACGGATCCCAAGGCACTTCCAGAAAAGTACGATCCTCTTTGAATGGGCAATTTCTCTTTAAAAATCAAATTCTCAATCATAAAATCTCAAAATTGGCAAGAAGAGTTGCCCTTGATCAGCAATTAGAATGATGAAATGCCTAGAACCAAATTCGAACTGAAAATAAAGTTATAAATTAAAATCACCTTTAGCTGTAGATTAAACAGCAAAACCAAAATTGATAAATCTTCAAAATTTCTTCACAATCAAGCTCAATCTGCTAGTTTGGGTGAGAAGCAGCGAATTCCAACTAGGTGTTGTATTTCAAACACGAAATTGGATAATTGGCTAGGAGGTAGCATCCTTGAAGCAAGATTTCATTTGTCATTCCGACAGCATAACAGTTTTATAACATGAATGGATGCAAGGCTGGAGCAAAATCCTTCATTAAATAGAAGCTCACAAAACTCTTCAAATTCCTGAGAAAGCACACCAAAAGACACAGGAGTCCTTTCAAATTTCCAAAAACAAATAACTCCTCAAGATGGCATCCCTTTTTGCATAATATGAATTTTACTTTATTTTAAAATTCTCTCTTTTAAAAGTGGTGTCCACTTTTCCCAAGGCATTATGTTTTTTTCAATAATTAATAAATCACCTCATGAAGGCATCACCCTTCCAAGACCCTCTTTTAAACACAACTTAAAGTTGTTCTCCTAGGCCAAGGGGTCAACTGCAAATTATAACCTCAATGCCTTTATTCACCATAAAAAATGCCTTACGAAGTTAGACATGAATTGCAAATAATTGCTCCAACTGGAAATGATGCATTGAAAGCTAACAAACTCCATACTGCTAAAAATAGAATTTACTATAAATAGTAAACTCTCAGAAATGCCAAAGAACCTTAGAACTGGAAACCCTAATTTTACCTCAAACAAGCCTACAGGCTTTCGGAATAGGTTGATGAGTGACAAAACAGATTACTGATGAGAAGGGGACATTACAAAGCTCTCCTTAGCAATTTTCCACAATCTCCAAATAATCACAAAGTAATGCTCCAAAATGACATAAGAACACAATTGAGGTAAAGTAGGACTTCAACACAAAGTCTGAAATTTCCAACTTTTTGATATTACTTGAAAAATAACAACTTATAACAATAAATCTCAAAGTTTTTATGGGTACAAAATTCTGCAAAATTTTCTTGCTTGCCAAAAAGATAAAAATTACAAAGGAACCTCTCAAGTATTTATAGGAGAGAGGTCATGAGGAAAAGGTGGGAGGATCCCAACTAACTTGAGAAATTCTCTCAACCACAACTACTTGCAATTGACATATTCCAAATTACAATCCTAATTTATCTTGACTTGTAATTTGATTACATGTAATTACAATCTTCAATAATGCGAGTAGCATGGCCACTTACCATTACAATTTCTGACTTTACATGTAATTTGTCAAAACAAAATTATAAATGCATAATTGAAATTATTCGAAGTGTCCAAAACATGACTCAAACTACACCATCCTTGAGTGAATCTTCATGCTGCTGTTTGGAAAATATGCTTCCATCTCTGTCTTGAAAGCATTCTATGCTCAATCATGTCACTTATTCAACTCCTTGTGTGGCTTCATCAGGTTGTTTTTCCTTTGTATCATTCTCCAACCTTGGAATTTGTTTGAAAAATAAGGCCCATGCCTTATATTATTGATTTGGTGGGTCATATGTGCAAACGGGATTAATGAAAAATGAGACAAAGAGGCTGCAAAAGTGAGGCCAAAGCTCAATTCCGGGTTTTGGAAATAGCATTACATGTGTGGAAAAACAAGAACATTGACTTGCAATTGTGGAGAATGAATATGCAAGTTCATATGTGTTTGGGAAAATACAATTTTTGCACTTGTGATTGGATCCTAAAGACTCATTTTCAAGTGTTTTTGAGTGCATTTTGGACCAATTTCGGGTTTTGGAAGGCTGATAACAAGTGCAAAGTGTAATCGGGATTTTTGGGACATATTGCAAGTTAAAAAGTGCAAGGTAGGAAAAATGAGAGGTCATTGCAAGTTTATTTTTGAAACTTCTACTTGCAATTTTGACCAAAACTTCCTACTTGCAATTGGTTTCTAAAATCCCGACTTGCAGCCAAGGGCATCATTTTTCTTTCTTTTTTCTGTAGAAAATGGCAATGAGATCATGGAGAAATGGGTATGTAAATGAGATGAAATGAAAGGTGAATTTATGACAAATGAAATGAATGGAATGAAAGACAAAATGAAGGGTGAATGAAAGTGGAATGAAAAATGTTTTTTAAATGAAATGAATGCTGAAAAATGAAAGAAGAAAAACATTTTTCAGCCAAGAGACGTTTCTTTTAAAATATACAATCTCATCTTCCAAAAATGGCGACTTAGGAACCAAAGATTTAAAGCAACAAAAACAGAAAAATAAAAAGAAACAAAGAACATACCCGCAACAAGAGTTTACAAGCCAAAATGAAGAAGGAAAACCCTAGGTGTCTTGAGAAAATTCAAATATGCAAAAACGTGGCAATGGTAGAGCAAAAATTGGGGATTTAATAAAGTTGCAGACCTTACCAAGTATTCTTCATGCCAAAAATTTGTCCAATCGGGGTACATATGAGCAAGAGCAAGTTAAAAGTCCATAAAAACACTTGCAAAACTACTTTCGGGTTTTTTGATGCTCATTACAAGTTTAAAATAACTTGTAAAATTTCATTGCAAGAATTTCGGGTTTCTTAAGTCTCACTACAAGTGAACAAAATAACAAATAACTTTAAAAATGCCCTTTACTTGCAAATCGGGTTTTTAGATACACTTTGCAAGTGAACATTATGATAAAAGACTCAAATAGGAACTTTTGAAGCTCATTGCAAGTGAACTTTAGTGAAATTGGACTTTTTATAACATATTGCAAGTAACTTTTTAAAAAGTAACTTGTAAAGTGAACAAAAAGTTCCTACAACTTGTAAGTTATATAAAAAGTTCCTATAACTTGAAATTAAAACAAAAAGTAACTTGTAATAAGAGCAAAAAAGTTCCTATTACTTACTTGTAATAAAAAACCAAAACCCCTACTTGCAGTGATGACAAAAAAACCCGAAATTGACCAAAAAACACTAAAAATGACTCAGAATTTCACGAAAATGGACGAGAGTGAGTGAAAAATGTGTTGTACCCAAACCAAATTTTTTTTGCTTCATTAAGGCATTTTGCGTTTTAAAGTCTAAACCTCGCTAAAATGTTGTAAAATACCATTTTTTGGGCAATGTCAAGCATGGAGTTTTTGTCAATATTTGTCAGTCAAAGTCAGTTATATTGAACAGAACCTGAAGAAGAGACTCAAAATATAGATTTTCACAATGGAGGAGCATCTCACGACAACATTTCATATTGCAGACGGTCATTTCAATGATCGAGATAGAGTTTTCAGTGATCAAATCATTGAGATTTCTCAGAAGAAAAGCTCAAAGTGCAAGTATAGCTCAGGGGCGCCCAACTTGTTGGAGGTTAAGATCTTGCTGAAAGTGCTCAAGCATACAGTCAATCTCTTCAGAATCAGCCTGGCTATCCGTCGAGCTATCCAGCAAGGCGTTCCGAGACTCACAGCTCCGGCAAACGACGACAGAAGTAAAAATCCCTAAATTTTAGGAGATGGAAATTTTGCTCATTTCAGGCAAAAGCGCGCCTCTAGCCTGAGGGCGCCCATTTCAAGGCAGGGGTAAATCTTGTCAGTTTCGATGCCGAAGACAGTCAATTCATTCACAGCTAGTCTGCTTATCCGACGAGATATCAAGCGCAGTCATCCGACTCTCGAGTTAAGTGAGCGTCAGAAGAACAGCTTAAAATGGAGTTTTCATGTTTTTGAGCTTCTCCGTTTATGCCCAGTGCAAGTACAAGCCAGGGGCGCTGGCCTAAAGGACCCCTCAGATGCCAGAATTTGCAGACAGAGTCTTCACAACATCAGTAGTATACTAGCCCAGCTCCGCAACGCATCATTCAGCTTGTCGATCCGACGTTCCTGGTGGTCGTGGCAGAGATTCTACTAAACACGTAATTTTCCGGGCGGAACCAACAAATGGTTATCAGTGTATTTTCATGGTCTTAAGGCGCCTAGCCTTCGGACGTCGAGATGAGCACGGATTCGTTGAAATTCCGCGACTATTGGGCGTAATCAATTTATCTTTCCAACGAGCATAGCCGTCAGCCTTCAGCATTTGGCAGTCGCTCGTGCGTGCGAGGTCTTTGGTGTCATATTACAAGGTAAAGATGTCCGAAAACGTCCAGAAAATGGCTAAGTCTGGGAGCGGTAAACGTATTAAAAATACGCACTGGAGAATTTGAGGTCTTAGAAGCAGTTTTCTTACCTCGATACCTCCAGTGACTTCTCTTAAGAGCCCTCCTGGCTGTCCGTTAAAACAGATAACGCCTGAATCGGGTCACCCCAGCTCCAGATATCAACTATCAAAGTAGGGTGTTTTGACGACGTTTGATTTTCGTTGAAATGTCCAAAGTGCAACCTTGAGCCAGGGGCGCTTTTCTTTTTGAGGCCCTTAACACAGCTTTCAGTTCTCGTGTGAGCAGTCATCGGATGCGGAATATCTCCAGTCATGCCGTGAAGCCGTCGTATCGTGAGGTTCACCGTTCCTGCGTCGGCGAACCGTTTGAAGCTTGTCGGATATGGCGGTTAGAAATGGCTAAGTGGAGCAGTAAAGCAATTTATCCAGTGCGCTAATTTTTCCAAGGAGTTAAGCGATGGATTTTGCAGTTGTGTCTCCCAGCGGGCATTTTCTTCCTTGTTATTAGGCTTTCCGTTGATTATCTTCGAATCGATCTAATCACCCGGTCATCCCGGAAGCAGTGTCAAAAGTTGGCCCGGTCGCGTGTCAGCTATAAAATAGGGATTTAATTAAAAATGAAGTATCTTGAGCAAATGGACGCCAATTTGCTCATGTGATGACTTTTCGAAGTCGTGGATGACGATGAATCTCAGAGCTTCAACCAGTTTGTCAACTGAAGTTCGGAATATGTCTATTTTTAGATGGTGTTTCTATTTTTGGCGCCATTACATGATAATAATTATTTTATTATTATTTTCAAAATTTGAACTTCAGACAGTGGCAGTCGAACTGAAAGGCAACCAATCAGAGGCTTTCTATTCTGGTTAGGGTTTATGGATTCTTGCAGTTGCTAAATGGTGCGAATTCTTCATTATTTATACTGGCGCCATCTTCATTATTTTTCACAAGTTTTCAAAGAAAATTCGTATTTCTCAAGAGCAAATTCATCTTTAGAAAAATTCGTGGTTTTTAATTGAAAATTCATATTCAAAGAAATCGAATTTTGTTATTCAAAGCAAATTCAAAGCAAGTTCGTATTTCTTCAGAAGGAGAAAGTGGCGCAAATTCATCCAAAGTAATTCGCAATTCTTCAAAGGCATATTCAATCTTCTAAAACAATTCGCAAATTCTTCAGAGGATTTAAAGGCGAATTAATATTCAAAGGCGTATTCCAAATTCTTTTCAAAGGCGTCTCAAAATTCAATAAAGTTCGCAATTCTTTAAAGATTCCAAGGAGAAATATCATTTCAAGGGCGAATTCTTCAAAGGTTTTTGAGGCGTATTTCATAAACAATCAAAAGGCGTCTCAAATTTCATTACAATTCGCAAATTCTTCATGGATATTCAAAAGCGAATTGGTAAACAAAGGCGTATTTAACAAACAAAGGCGAAACCTCAAATTCATGCAAATTCGTATTTTCTTCAAGGAAAATCGAATTTCTTCATATTTAAAAGGCGCAAACTTCAAAGGGGAGCAATTCGTGGTTTTTCCAAACAAGGCGAATTTTTCCAGTTCAGAGGCAGAATCTTCATCAATTCACAGGGGCGATTTCATTTAACATATCTTTTTGCAGATTCAAGTTCACAATTATCAGTTATCTCAAGAAATCTTGGGCGATTTTCATAGAAGAAGACATCAAAAAACGTCTTTTGCATCCTTTGAATCTCAGATTTCTCATAATATACATTGTGCATGTTCCTGAAATTGGCGAATTTGGCAAGTCTCAGTATCTGGATCGTTTCCATATAATTTCCTCGAGTTGAATTTGTGCGCTTGATTTTTCACGAATTTTAGCTTCAGAACATTCGTTCTCGAATTGCTAATTTTCTCAAGTGAAAATCTTTGTACAATCAAGTAGAAGTTGAATTTTCGCAAAATCTGACCTTCTGGGTTGTCTTAGAATCCTTTTCTGGACAAAACCCATATCTCGGATTTTTCGCTGAAAATAATTCTTCGAAAGGCTATTTTTAACTCTAGCGAGGCTATTTTTAGATTCCAGAAATCTTGTCAGAACATAGCCGAGTTCACAGTCAACAGGCGAGTTTTTCAGAATGCAGTTCACTCAGCTAGAATACAGGACCAAAACCGTCCTTTCTCATGATTTTCGCAAGTTGGTTGAGACAGATCTTCACAAAGTATTGCCAGAAGCAGTACTAGACCCAGTTAAAATCAGAAGTTCGATCATTCAGAATATTGAGCAGTCTGGTTTACTAGAGGCCGCTTCCATACCTATCTCCGTTCACTGTGTTGAGTTTGTGATGGCTTGCATTAAGCATTTCAATCCATTTTCATTGAGGAATGGCGTCGATCGTGATCGAGTCATTTATGATCCTCCAAACCCGTGGATATGAGGGAGGGAGTTTTGTACATTCCTCGAAATCCACTGACCTAGTTGTTTCTATGGGCGGTGTGCAAGCGTTACGTCTTTGATGTGGACAAGTGTCAAAAGAAGATGGCAAAAAGATGGTTAAAACAAGCAAAGAACAGATTGCCAAACAATGTGGGTCGTGGTGAGTATAAGGATGAGTACGCGATTCTAATCACACTCTTGAATCGTGTCTCAGGTCAAGCACATGCAAATGTTTTTCAGCCTTGGATGTATTACATTATTGGTCGCATCATTT
>VDFB02097078.1:0-11990 GCA_007258455.2 Sequoia sempervirens
TACTTACCCTTTTTTTCCAATACTTCCTATACCAACATTTCTAACACTATAAATCCCCTGTGCTTGATCATTACGAAACACTGTAAAAGCTTATTTTTGGGTGTTCAATTATATAGTCGATGCCCAAGTCATATTAGTATAGAAGTAATGATGGGAATATTTGATAACAGAAAGTCACGGTTTTCAAGTTTGTCCTTATTTAGAAGATTCCATTAATAATTCAATGTCATCAAATGTATGTGATGGTTTAATGAAGCAGGCCTCCAATTAATTTTAAGATTAAAGTTTAATAGAATAATGGAGGTTAAAAAATGCAGAAAGCATGAATTCAACCTCATTCTGCAGCCAAGATTGAGAGAGTTTGAAACATGACAATCTCTTTTGAGACTTACAATAATTTTTCAAGGTAAAATGGATATTATTACATTAATTAATCAAAATTTTGTGTGACTAGAAGTATTTCCAATAAAAATCTATTTATGATTGGATTTCTTATTATCTTAAAGAGACAAATCATTTTCTAGTAGAAGAAGAAAAGCATAAACTAAATTATAGTTCTGACCTTATTGTTTGAAACTAAATGATATGAATTCGAGATTAAATAAATTCAAGTTAATAAATAAATTTAAAATTAGTTAGAAATAAATTCAAGTTAATAAATAAATTCAAAATTAGTTAGGATTAATATTTGTGTTAAGTAAAATATTATTTTAATTAAAGTCATGATGATTTTCACATTAATCTTTTAAACTTTTGTTGTTAGATTAAAGTGATTTGTGGGGAGACTAGACCTCATGACCCTTTGCCTAAAATAGGATGCTTTAGCCAATCAAGCTAGCGCCCCCGCTCAAGTTTATATCTAAATTTTATTTTTGATGTTTTGATCAATTTATTTGCATGTGTAATTATTGTTGATGTATATAAGAACAAACTAAGCCAAAATAAGCAATTCTATTTGTTAGAGTTCTAAATTGGTAACTAGTGGTGTACTAATGAGCCCATATAGGAAAAGCTAAGAAATTAAATTTTGACTACTTTGATACCAAAAAAATCTTGCATTGCTTGATATAAGTGGCTAGATAAAATATAATTAAAATGTACCCAAAGTAAATAAGGTAAGAGTGTTATAGAAATTCGTGATGACACTTCCTACATATCCCCTTTGGGAAATTAGAGGCTTCATAGTTCACACACCAATATTAGAGGGATCTCATTCTCTCCTCTTAAATGAGATCTCAGATCTAACCTTTAAACAATGACTATTAATTAAGTATAAGCTATTAATTTAGTCTAATTATAATAAAATGTTAATAGTTTTCTATCAAGCATTGGATCTATACCAAACATTACCAATCATTAAAGTACAAACATACAAGAATACACAAGGTCATATCATACCCTAATCCCAAGATTACACATAATTTTCTTAGGCATACATCACATATAAACAAGGTGACTATATCATACTCATCATGAGTACAACAATGATTAACTCTCACACACATTGTGCAAGTTCTACAATGTCCAACTCATATACACATCACAAGTACAATAGTGACAAGCTCATATGTACATCACAAATACAATCGTGATAGGTTCATATGCACATCATAAATACAATAATGACTAGATCATATGTGCATCACAAGTATAAAAATGGAGAGATCAAGCATACATCATATATATACAACTATAAAATCTCCATCTCAGGCAATTTTGTTTCAATTTGCAATAACTACCAACTTAACCATTCAAACATATTCGATCTAAATTATAAGTATTAATTTCAATAGCTCTTCAATCTCCATGGTGGCATCAAATCATCAGTGTCGATTAGATGATTGCAGAAAAGAGTGTTAAGCTTTAAAGGTTAAGATCTTTCCTAGACCTACAACCTAAGCCTTGAGGGTTCATGATGACCTTGCTTACGTATCCCCTCATGGGAATCAGAGGCTTCATAGTTTTCCCCACAATGTTAGAGGGAGTTCATTCTCTCCTCTTGCAAGAGATATTTGATCTCACTTTTAACCCATTACTATTATTTAAGTACATTTAAGTTGTTAAGTTAGCTAATTGTAAGATAATGATAATAACTTTACCATCAAGTGTTGGGCCCATACCAAAAATTACCAAACATTAGTGTATAAACATTCACAATATTCAAAAGTGGAATATCATACCATAATCCCAAAGATCATACATAATGGTTTTCATGAGAATACTCTATATACACAAGCTGATTAGCTCATACACATCACAATTACAATACTGTCTAGATCATACAGATATCACAAGTAAAATGTTGATTAGCTGATATGTACAACACAAGTACACCAATAATTATCTCATACGCATATGACATTTACATTAGTGGCTCGCTCCAACATGTATTGTGATTACACAGTGAAAAGCTCCAACATACATCGCATATACATAGTGACAAGCTTTATCATAAATCGCAAATACATAATAATGAGCTCCAACAAACATCACAAATACATAATGATGAGCTTCAACATACACCACCTCCACAATGGTTGATTAACACATCACAATGGTTGACTAACAAATCACATTGGCTAACATATTTCCACAATGCATCTCAGATAGAAAGAATATTGGTGCATTGTGCACTACACTATGGCTCCTATCCTTTCCTTCAATCTTCTACACCATTAGAAAAATGGGAAGAGGATTTTGTGCATCCCATATTACACTATGGGTCCGTCCACCATCCCAAGGGTTTCCCGAAGTAGTGAACCTAGCATAACCTAGTGGATTTTGACTTCAATCACCTATAGCCCATTGATGACAAGTTTGTCCACATAGGAAGAAGTAGCTCTCGGCATATACCACCTTGCGACCTTAGTGATATTTTTAGCTATCTTCTTCGCAAACTTGGGTAACACTGATATTGGTCATTTTCATGCCCTTAGTGACAACCAATGAACCCCCTCAATACAACTGTTAGCCCTAAATTACTATTATTTGCATAGATGGGTGCCTTGTTGTGCAATCATCACTGTATCTTAATCATAAATAGGGTAGCTCATAGAAACCTTCACCTCTATGAACTAAGTGGACGTCGACTAATCCCTAACAATAGCCAAGACATTAGTTATTGGATCGGTCCAATGAATTTTTGTCACTGCTCAAATATCCTAGAGGTTCACTCTTGGGCCAGTCATTTATAACATGAATCACAACCATAATCAACAAATATATTGGCCTATACATAGAGACCTTTAGATATGGATTTGGTTTTCACAACACATAAAAGTCACATGGAACCAACATGAGATGGACTTACCCAACATATACATAAATATTGACTATATAATAGATAAGTCCCTTACTTCATTCCATTTAAAATATAGAATCATATTATGTGTTATATACAAGTTATTAGGCTTTCTTTACTTGATCATACCCGTTGGATGCCTATTTCAACCTCAAAATGAAGCTTAAAGAGGAGGAAAGTTCAAACTAATTAGGAAGAACCCCAACCCTTGGAGTTATCCCCCTAATCCCTCCCCTACAAACTTGAGGTCATAGAGACATCCTTTACCCAAGGACCACCTACGTACGCACTTCCAAAAAGATCAAAGTCACACATAGTTCACCTTACAAGGTCTCTCAAAGAACCTACACTTGGAATTCCAACATAGAAAAACCCCTTGTACAATTAATAAATAAGCCCGTAATATGATTTTCCACCAATGGGGAATTAATTAAGCCTTAGCACTAATCATAATTTTCTTTCCAAACACATCAAGGTTCTATTCATCTTAACCTTATCTTATTCAAAATATACAAGTGGATTAGGATTTATCAAGAATATTGTTATCTAAGATATATCTCTCCAAATATAGAGATCCAACCATAACTAGGTATAGGGTTGTTAGGAAATACTAACTCATTATAAACATGAGACATTGATATAAATTATACATCTCTATAAGTAGTCAAAATATCATTAAATATGCATAAATTATGTAGGAAGTCTTGTTAGGGGTTCATGTGAGGTTCCACCTTAATATAGATCTATAAATCCAATATCATTTATGATATCCTCTTAGATGAGGCACAAAATACATCAAGGCCTCATTAAATCCTTTTGAACTTCGGAAGACATAGGTCATGTTAATAGTAAACTTGTGTTAAGCATATTCAATGTTTGAGTCACACCCAAGATAATTAGCAATACTATGCTCAACACATCTTCATTTATAGATATATATACTCCATACTACTAGTAATAATAATATTCTTAGCCTTTGGGTTTAATTTACCTTATGGTGTAATTCATTATTCCTATAATCGCTTAGCTCTCAAACTAGATAACTATTCATACATTCCATTTAAACTAAACCTAACCTTAATGGTCATCAATAGGGTATCAAGAGATGTTACATAAGATTTATCTCATAACTCAATCTTGTAAGTTCATTTTCAAATTAACAATAATTGTCTTCCATTTGGTATACAATTTGTATTACACTTCATTATAGATAGAATGATAATTTCAATATCAAGGTTCTAGCATTTAAGAGGTTGATAGACATCATGTAGTCATACAAAATATCCATCTGATCAATGAATTATGAAAGTATCAAGTTTCAATATTGTAGGATATGTAAATAGTAAATCATAGATGTAGTACCATTAAATGGTATCACCAATATTTATAATATAATGTAACTATGAGCCAAGGCTCATATTAACTGTATAATATTATTGGTTCATATTACTAGGTTATCTTATGGTTAAATATAATGTGACCTACAACTCTTTGCAATTTTATTTCCCTTAAAGTTCAAACATAAAGTTATTCAAATAATCAAACCTTGATTATGGTGAGTTCTTGGTTAATAATTTGTTTAGAGCATATCATATAAGTTCATCTTCATGACAAAAGGGTTAGGTTGAATAATTGGCAATAAATTCTATTGGTTTGCGCAACTCATACTTATCATGGTACCAAGATAATATGACATAGAGGATACATAACTATGAAGTTACATTATTATAATCCCAATCACCACATCCAACAGCTATACCCTCATACAATCCATATAAGGTTTTATTTGGCTAGTTCCCAAGAATGGCCATAAAATAAACCTTTACCTTCACTAACAACATAATAACATAGTTTCACCTTTCCTAGTAGCCTCATTATTAACTAAGCACCATTCTAATAGAATATGAATGAAGAGAGTATTGATTAAATATACGTGCATCTCTATCTCATATTTTGTGAATTTTTCTCTACCCTCTTTTATCTAAAAAATGCATCTAGCATGTTCGTTATATTTTGGTTAGAGCTTGATTTCACTCAAATTTGATTCATGTATATTTCTATTTATAGGATTCTAAATCAACACATTTCTATCCTACACTAAGGGTAACAAAGAATTCAAGAGTGGAAAATCAAATATAGACACCAAGTTTTGACATATTTTTAGGACCATGTGAAGAAATAATGGACAAAACTTTTTTATTTAATTATATATACCGTCTATAGGTCTAGGAACATTTTTTCATCCTGAAATTAGTTCAGCCATATAGTCAGCAAAGAGAACAAACAAGCTCACAATATCTCATGATGTTTTTGGAATGGACATCAAAGAAATTTCAATTTTATTAAACTATGTATGGAAAAGAGGAATGTAAATGTTCTACAAATAACAATCCAATTGATACAATCATTTAAATACCCATTGCAAGGGGTAACATGAGACTCCCCATGGGAAGATCATCAACACACGAGGAGGGAATAGGAGGACAAACAGGTGAATAATAGTCACCATCCATGATAGATCCTTGGGGAAAAGCCAAGTTAGTTGAAGGAATAGGATGTTACCCCATTTTTGGTCCCTTAAAATTTTTTAACATTCCCTTGTCATTTAGTCCTGTTGAAATTCAACCTTAACATTAGGTATATCATTGATTTTAACCTCATCACAAGATATAAACAAGAGGTAGCAGTGTATCTACAGTTTCAGGGTGACTAAATTACATTTGATTTTAGATTCAAAGTTGATTACAAACTCTAATACGCATACCACAACAATGTCTCGACATGATTCAAGATTTCGAGTTTTGATAATGATTCATGGTCTGATGGACAGAATAATGTGAATTATTAGTATACCTTTGTTTTAGTTGCAATAAAGCAGGTTAGGAGCATATAGCAATATTATTGCTGCTGATAGCATTCAGAACGACTATACACTTGGCCTCGAGCCATATTGAGTTTCTTTCCTGACGGGGTGTAGATCTTTTTAAAGGTATTGAATGTATTTGATGCATGAAGTGGACCCGAGCCTAGTTGCACTTACCTCGACTGCAACTTCATGAGGAAATTTTGACGGTCATTTCTGAACCTTGGAAGGCATGAACAACCATATCAAGACCAAGTTCACACTATGAAAGGAGGTAACACCAAAGGGAGTAATATGATAATCATAATGGTATTCAAAATAAGCTTATTTTTCTCAGCCTTAATGTCGTGGAGTGAGAAGCTTACGAGGTTAATATCTGATGTTAAACTTTTTATCTTCCATGGAGATATACCATATAATAAAAGAGATTCAGATGCTTGAGCCTCTAAACTAGTATGTGATCCATGGAATGTTGTTACGGGAAATCTACGTAGGCCTGATCCCAATCAAATAGTTTTTATGGATGAGGCACTCGATGTAGATTTTGGTTGACCAATTGAAATAAGAGTTGGAAAAGGCTCTCAGACGAGATGTTTGAAGGTTATGTGAACTATCAATAATACTGCTACATTGTAAGGGAAAAGTTTGAAAAGTCATTGATACATTTTATTGAGGCAGTGGTGTTTTTAACTGGTTTTGAAACCATTCTTAACCATCATTTCCGTTGTGAAAAGTCAATAAAGTTCCACCTGCAAGGTTAAATGAAACATCTAAAAGGCCATCTGGATAGGCCATTGCAATGGTTATTGAAACCATTAAAAATTGCAACACATATGACATAAATTTTATCATAGATACAATAGTCTACATTGTATTCCAATGGAACTCATGTAAGATCCAACACCAATCACAATAAGAGTTGTGGATGATGGGCTTAAAGAGAGAGTGATAATGTCAATACAGTAGCATAAAAAATCATCAAAGTTTATGATTAGCTCGATTCTCAACCAATAGTTTCATGAAGGCGTAGGAAAGGTAAATGGCATTGAATCTATCATAAAGTTGAATTGATTGAAGAGCACTCTAAGGAATATGTTTTCCAAACATGAAGGCAACATTTTTGCTCTTAATCCAAACAAACCTCCAGGTTCATTTCTTAAAATGCTTCTTGGCCTCATCATTGTTCGTGCTCCATACAGGAATTACCCACCGCAATGAAGGATCGACTTATGACTTTCCTATCCTCACAATTGGTCAGCGTACATAATGTTGATCCTGGTGGTACCATGCATATCATAGTAGGCGATGGAAGAAATCATGAGTTTTTTTTTTATGTATTTGATTACTCTCTTTGGTGATGAACATTGTCATGAAGGAGAATACACGTACATACCAATTCGATTCATGTGAATCACCGTGATGTGTCAGCTGGATAATTTGATGAATTATGTCAGGGTAGCATCGATTTTGAAAATGATCATAAGAAGAACATGAGGAAAGACTATTCGTGTAGGAGGAGGATAAGTGAAAAATATCCACAAAATACTAAATGGATGTGCCACCTCAGCAGAAACCATATACCCCCTTGGGCGTTTCATTCTATATGTTTTAAATAGCATTTAAAATGATTCACTAAAGAAGCAGTTACAAGGAGATTGTGCTATGGATTAAAAAGCAATTGAAAGGCTTAGATAGAAAAGAAAGGATGGAAAATGTGAAAAGGAAAAAAGAATTCGAAAGGTTCTCCATAAAAAGAGAGCGCTATATAATACCAATAGTCAGTTACGTGAAGCTGAACAGGTGCTTATATAGGGAAATCTATAAATGTGTAATCTAAAAACATTGAGGGGATCTTTTCTATTTTTACTCATCCAGGAGCCTCTTGAGGGTTGGGTAAAGGAGATCAAATTTATTTTTTAGAATGAAATTACTATATGTCTTTGTGCATATAGGTTTTGAAGATAATTGATGTTATTAAATCTTTGTGTTTGAGAGTATCTTATACTTTATCTTTGTATAGATGATACAGTTTTCTTCATAATTAATTTCATTTCTTAGAAGGTATTGAGAGCATAGTTTGTTTCTTAATTAATTTAAATTGGTCTTTGTGTCAGTTTTCTATACTCTATATCTCATATCTGATATTGGAATTCTTCCCAATATTAGGTGTGGTCTTTTCTGCTTTTTGGTTAAAAGAAAACATCATTTTTATTTCCCGTTCTTTCAATTCATTGAAGATCATAAGATGGAGCTGTACCTCTAAAATTCAAAGGAAGATCGCTAATTCAGTAGCAATCTATGAAGTTGTTAGGGTAAATACTTTTGGTTGAATTTATGAATTAGTAAGAGAAATTTTGAAAGGGCCCCACCCTTTTACCAAGACCAATAAAGAGACTAAAAATGGTCAATCATATTGGCATGGAACAACAAGAAGAAAAATATAGTTGCAAGTTAGAAAAATAACATCCAATTAGAAATACTCCACCAATAGTGGAAATGTATCTAATATAGAGGGTCGTTTTCCCAAAAACATTAGTAGATCTATCATTTCACAACTTGAATCCAAAATTCTTCAAGGAACTATATCTTATTGTGAACCTTATCCTTTTCCATGAATTCAAACCTAGTTTAGGTTTGTAATGGAGTTTCCATCTTTAGTTTCCAAACTTGAGACCAAAGGGAATAAAGGGTTTCTATAATCTTCTAAACTTGAACCTTTTCATATTTTTAAATTATTAGAAGAAATGCCAAGAGGTGAATGTTGAAATTCAAGAGAATGGTAGAGGCAATGAATTCCAACTAATCCATTTGTAACATGATTCTTGTCTCTACCAATCTCCTCTAAATTTCTCTTGACAAGACCTTCTAAATTAGTCATGTCTACAAGAGGACCAACCACCCCTCAATTATGTACAACCCCTACCTTTATCTCTCTCCCACTCCGCCCTCTCTCCAGTCTCTCCCTCCCTCTCCCTCTCTCCTTTACCCTAAACTCAGCCTACGCTATCTCTCTCCCCTCCCGCTCCTTTTCTCTCAAGTCTCTCCCTCCTACCCCTCTCCCTCTCTCCTCTACCCTTAACCTTGTATGCCCTACCTTTATCTCTCTCCCAATCCCCCTCTCTCTCAAGTCTCTCCCTCCTATCCCCTCTCCCCCTCTACCCTCTACCCTTAACTCTTAAACCCTAAACCCTTCTATTCCCTACCCTATATTTCTCTCCCACTCCCCCCTCTCTCCCTTGAAAGTCTCTCCCTCCTACCAAATCTCCCTCTCGAGCTCCTCTACACTTAACCCTTAAACCCTAGGACCCCCTACCCTTTAACTCTCTCCCACTCCCCCGCTCTCTCTCTCAAGTCTCTCCCTCCTACCCCCACACTCCCTTTCTCTCCCACTTCCTCCATATCTCTCTCTCAATTCAATGATATTGGCCTTCTATAAAATTTTCCAGCCATACTTGCCATTCTCTTGAGCTGAAAAAATCCATGCAGGCCCATTAAAAAAAACATAAGAATAGTTAAATAATACCCATAAGCACAAAGCTAATGAATCATCAACTTCATTTCTTAGGTGATTTAAAGGACCAGAATAAAATAACCTTCTGGGTCTCTAAATTTTGTACAATATATGATATGAAGCAATTTCATCATTGTGGGAAAATCACTGCACTAAAAAGATTTCTAGAGAAAATAAAATCTAGGAGGTTCATAGGGTTGTAAATACATTACAATCAAAATAGGAACAACTAAAAAAGGAGTTACTCATAATCCTTTAAACCATAGTTTACATTTTTAGAATACAAAAAATTGGAATATGCATCATCAAATTAGTTAGGCTATGCAAACATACCTCATCTTTCAACTGAATATTCTCAATCTGCAGTTGCTACTCTTGAAGATTGAATTATGCAATAACAATAGGTGCTCTACAGTTGGTGCATATGAGATTTCTCATGGCTTCTTTAATTTCCATGTTCTCCAAATGAAGCTTCTCATTATCCTTCCTGAGGAGAGTGTTTTCATGATACTCATGTTGAGCCTAAAAAAACCAAGATTTGAAAAGCCATGATTAGAAAAAAAATAATATATAGTTTTTAATTATATACTTTTAATATTATAATAATAGTTATATATTATAATAATAATGTAATTATTAAAATATATTGTAATAATAAGTATATTATTTATTATAATTTAAAAAGAATATAATTTATATTTAAATTAATATTAGATATTAATTTTTAATACATGGGGTTCGACCGAACATATTTATTATGTTTGACCGAACCCCATTTAAATCTATGTTTTGTTGTATGTTAAATGGGTTCAGTCAAACATTAGTTTGGTCGAACCCCCATTCGACCAAATATTTGATTTTTGTTTGACTAAACAATAATTCGACCGAAACCCCTTATTTTCACCCACATCCTCTTAGGCACCAAAATTGCTCAAAATTTTGCACTTTGAAGCTCAATTTGAGATGAAAATGGAGGAGATATTAGAAACCCAAATGGTATCAGGTTTCCCTCAAAATGAGCTATCCAACGAATATAAGTTTAATATGTTTCGATTATATTATCTATTTATTTTTTAAGTTAAATAGAATATTATCAAATTATTTTTTTGAAAAATATGAGTGCACCAGATATTGGAGTCCTTGATCCAACAAAAAAAATAAAAGAATTTCAATACATACAGTAAAAGTTATGCATTATATGATTGTGTTATGTCTGAATTGTAATTAGTTTGACTTTGAAAATTGATTAAGGAAGAAAAATTCAATGAAAAACTATCTAACCAACTGGAAGCACTAGATATCAGAGTTACAAATCTAAATTCGAAAGAATTATAATTTTATACTTCAAGGAAAAAAGTTATGCTTTATACAGTGTGCGTCACTTTTTAAAAATGAAATTTTTTGAAAAAAACTAGTTTTCATGGGAGATGGATAAATAAGTGCAATCTAATTCCAAAATTTTCAAAAAAATATTTTTAGAATCTACAAACAAAATGTGACAATACTCTAGTTTTCATCATCTTCAAATTCCTCACGGTTTAACCACTATAGGTGCCCGAATGTGAAGATTTAGTTAAAAAAAATTAGTGTCTAGTTTGGCCAAAAATTGTAAACCACTATTGTGGGATCACCCATGAACATCCATAAAAGCTTGAAATTTTCCATTGCACATGCATATATACATACACATATACATATAGGAATATTACGATGAACATAAAAAATCCTTGCAAGTACAAAAGAAAAAGAAAAGGAGATCTACTGTGCATCCTACCATATTGGGAATACAATATTATCAGTGAACATTTACATGTAGAAACATATACACATATGGAATGGAAAAGAATAAAACAAGGCCTGCTCTCCACCCTACCATATAATTGGGTCATAAAGTCCCATGGGATCTCACCAAACCCCCAAGCAATAATATAACTATCCATCACTTTCATCAATGGTGGAAGCAATCCTTCTATTCACACATACCTGACATCCTATGATTGCAACAATTCCATTTGAAAGCCTTTAAGAAATAATGAACAGGGAATAAAAAATTTGAAATGGAAAAGAAGAAAAAAAGGAGTGTTCTTCACCTTGCCATATTGGGTCATGAAGCTCCATGGGCTCTCACGAAACCCTTGAGCAAGAACATAGATTTTCCATTAGTTATATCTATGGTGGAAGCTATCTCTCTCATGACACAAAAAACAACTCATTTTGTGAGCCTCTAACAAACAAAAACCTAAAAGGTATGCTTAACAACAACATGAAAACAAATATAATCCAACATCATTGATTGGATGCATATAGAGGGACTT
>VDFB02097079.1:0-24657 GCA_007258455.2 Sequoia sempervirens
TTTCTATAAATATTTTACATGGAACAAGCTAGTTGATCAATGCCAGATCTATAAAGCTTAGAATACAATAAAAATGAGTATAAAATG
The DNA here is from genome assembly GCA_007258455.2 of Sequoia sempervirens. Lineage (NCBI taxonomy): Eukaryota > Viridiplantae > Streptophyta > Pinopsida > Cupressales > Cupressaceae > Sequoia > Sequoia sempervirens. Next base: position 88 of record VDFB02097079.1, read on the forward strand.
GCATTGCAGCAATGGAGATGGAATTGGATCTTGAACAAAAGTGTAAATGGTGATGAAATGACCTAGTATAAAATCAAGGTTTTGAATTTTTTTGACAAAGAGGCGATATAATTGAAATAGTTAATGCAAAATGTTTTTAATAGCAAATGCATTGTTACAAGACAATGATTTTGGAGGATAAAGCTAATTTTGAATTATTAATAATAATTGGATAATGATTTAGGGTTATGTCCTTTTATCTACAATCTAGGCACACAATTTGAAAGTTTTGGTATGCGAGTTAGCACATAATGACTACCTAGTTGAAGTTGAGTTAACCCAAAATTAAAATGAAATTAAAACTTTGAACATGAGAATTAAATTTATGATACAAGATTGACCTAGATCATTTATACGTATGAAAATTTGACATGAGAATAAAAACTAATAATGAAAAACAAAAAATTAATTAAATAAAATATATATTTCATTTTTTAAAATAAATTGAAAATTGAAATTAATAACAATACAAATCAATTACAATCATATACTAGAATCATACATTCATAATACAAAATAATATGAAAATAAATAAATAAAATAAATAAAAACATACACTTTTCTTAAAGTAAACCTTATGACTTAGCTAAAGTACTTTAAATAATTATCTTTTGTAAATATCCTAACATCCAATTCATAACTAGCTTTTTAAATTAAAACAATGTGGCATCGAAATTGAATTCACATTTAACTTTTTAAAAGAAAATTAAATAGTGCGCAAAATATTATTTGTTTTCCAAGTTTTGCATTATAAAAAGAAAATATGGTTGTTAAATTTTGTTGTACACATTTTCTCTAGAATTTAGCTCTAAGGTATACCCTTCACTCTTTTTAATTTTTGTTTTATGTCATAAACATATGGTCAAATATTTGATTTGATTTATTTGGTATATTGATGAATATTTATTTTTATATAATTAAGTAATTATTATATTTTTAATATTAGATTCAATTTATAAGATAAGATACCATCACAATAAATTAAATAATACAATAATTATGTCAAATTAAGTAGTATGATTGGATAAATAATAATAAAAAGTATAATTATATATAAAGAATAATATGTTGTAGTTAAGAACAATATTTGTATAAAATGTGTTGGATTTTAATAGGGATATAAATACAACAAGATGTAATTTATTATAGTTAAAAACAATACTTGTATAAAATGTGTTGAATTACAAAAGAAATACAAACATAACAAGATATGCAACCAATCTAATAGAGTAACCTATGTGGCATGCATAATAGCATAGAAGCTAAGAAATAATCTTACAAACAAGAGATGCAATGTATAATATATAGCATATTATAGACACCTAAAATGCATTCCAAATTTTTATTACCATCACAGGGAGACTATATTGTAGACTTCCTTTCAATGTTAATTAACTAAATATAATTTATTTAATTAACTTATTTGATCGTTCTTCTCACATTAATTAAATAAGTCTTGGCTATTTAATTAACCAATCTAACCTTTCTTCCAACATTAATTAAATAAAATGCCCTTTTTATTCAATTAATTTAGTCAATTCATCCTTTCTTTCGAGGTTCTAAATTTGATTGAATAAACCATATTTATCTAATTAACTCAAGCATTTTCTCAACACTCTTCTATAAATTAAGTAAATACACAATATTTATTTAATTCTTCTAAAATTCCCCTCATTAGTAGTTGAGTAGACAAAGTGGGTTGGTCAACTAATTAATCATTTGAACATTCTTCCACTATTTTATTTAAAATAAACAAAGCCAATTTTGTACATAGATCCAAGTGTACAAGGATTCAAAAAGACTATTTTCAATAAATACCTTCCATCAAGACTTGATCAACTCTCCACTCTCCATCTCTTCTCAATCATTTCCCAAATTGGAGTAATCATGAATTAAAATATTAGGGCTATATTGTCATAAATCAAAGTAAAAACATAATGGTGACACCCACATTGGTAGATGTAGCACATAAACCTCAAAAAATGTATGAGAAATACCCATGGAAATCCATAGAGGTAGACATTGATGGGTGTTGGAGTTGATGATTGAACCCCACAACTCCTAAAAATCACCTATAAGCAATTATCCTATCACAAAGAGATCAAAGCAAGATTGTGTGTTATAAAACCTTGAGAAGAGATCGATCTGGAAAAGTAATTGTATATGTTTTTAATTAATTTGAATTGAAATATTACAATGAAAGATGAGTTATTATAAAAGAAAAAAAGAAAACCCTAGATGAGGATTTGATTAGATTGTGACAAGTGTCATTATCCTATCCAATGAGACAAAATGACCTATAATTATCCCAAGCTATTAATTAAAAAACACTCCTAAGTTTAATTTAAGTGTAATAAAGTAAAATGGAAGTAATAATTAATTAATGATTGATTAATTATTAGGTGATTTTCTTAATTACTCCAACACCCCCCTTAAGATCAACTTAGAGAGAAGTTATAAATCTAATGAAAAATGCAATGATGGATGCATGGATGGGTCTCATCTATAAGGCCTGATGAGGTACCCATGTACAAACAAATGAAATCTGTCATAACTAGAGAAAAGGAGAAAACCACATGCAAAAAAACTTTTCTCCAAAAGAAAAAAATAAATGGCTACACTAGTGAAAGAAGGATAGGAGGATTCAATATGGCCCCCTAAGGATTGATTTTGTCACATAAGTAAAATAGATTTCCCCCAACAGGAGAGAGAAAATGAGGATGTGAGTCCCCCCATAAAGAAAGAACTCTTGTGCCAATGATGAAAGCTTGAAGGCAAAACACAATCCACTGCCTACAAAGCATTTCCCCCCTTAGGAAGAAACAAATCCATTGATGATTGGAGAATCCATTCCTAAAATTTGGATGAATAGGGAATCCAAATCCAAATAATTGTGCCTCTGAAAACTACTCAAATGTCCACATATCGAAATGAGATGATGTCAATCCAGAAACCTGTGAAGAATAATATATAAAAAAAATTAAAGGTGATGAAGATGATGGGCCAAACGTGATGAAGAGGCTTTCAACAAAGAGGATATGAATTTCCACAAAATAATCCTTCAAATCTATAATTTGAGGCTCTATAAACAAGGGTGATATGTTTAAAAGATACAAATCCCAAGGAGATATATCTAGAGGAAGATGAATGTCTTGTTGCACTAAACCAATAGGTGCCAAGGATGGGGTGATGCCAAGTTGATCAAGAATGATAGAAGATGGAGATTGGGTCTCAATATGAAGAGTGGGAACATGAAGACAAGTACTTGAACCATCATATTACGCAAGACCTATGATATACTCAAGATCCTTTAAAGTATCATCATCAAAGGGTATGCAATATGCATCTACAATGTGAATGAGATAATTTGCAATAAGATCCTTTGGGAATGGAGAGATATGAGGGTCTTCATGGATTTCCCAATGGCTGGTTTAAAGTGTGTGGGGATTATTAATATCTAATATAGCACACATAGTATCAAGATCAACACAAGAACAAATCAAACCTACTGTTGGTTCCTCCGACTAATTATCTAATATTCCTTAAAGGTAAGCCACTTCTTGTGATCAAGGATATTAGGTCATTGGTCAACGAACAAAAATAATAATTAAGAAAGGAAATCCTCTCTACACTTTAGGCTCTACAAAACAAGGGTGGGTTTATGTTTTGACAATATTACGTAGAAATATACAATCTTAACAAATAATACCTTAGCAGATAGAATTACTACTCATTATACAAAGGATTTGTTCCATATCTATTTCACCTTAAAACCCCCTTGATTTGATAAAGATTGTGTAAGAAATAGAAACAATAACTAATACAAGAAGCATAAGATTTCATGATTTTATTTTTTATTAAATCATGAACATATTGATTGGTGCCTTATCCATCTTATAGTTTAAATTTATGATTCTACTCTCAAAAATAGCTTAAACACAAATCCTAGGGTGTTCCAAACACTTTTACTTTACAACACTCCAACCCACTATAAATTCAACAATACAATTCTTCTTGCATTTATCCCAAATGCATCATAGTACTTTTAATATTTAATTAAAAGGAAATTAATCCATTCATTGAACAGATGCAATTAATTAAAAATTCATTACAATAATATGTAACAGATAATCTCATAAACTCTTTTATCAAAGGCGATGTTGTTGGGAGTGGCGAGTGGGAAAGGACGAGGGGTTTCAAATCTAAAAGTGTAGATGAGGGCAAGGACGATGGAGATCCAGATGGCTCGGGTGTTTTGCAGCCTTCGTCTACTATTCTTTAGGCGTTAGTACTATATGGGTGTCAGTTCTGGGATTTTTCTACCCTTGTGCTGCTACAGTTGGCTTCGGCTTCAGGGAGGTTGGATTTTGGGGGAAACATTTTCCCTTTTGTTGCTTTGCTCGGCTTGAGGTTGGGTGCATGTTGGTTGGTTGTTGATGCCTTATTTTTATCCTCCACCTCTTTCTATGTGGCCTCTGCATGGGCTCGTTTGTGGTCTATTGTTGCTTTGGTCATTTTGGCTTTGTGCTCTAGGGTATGTGCAGGATCATGATGGGCCAAAAAGTGGCAATATGATGGGTATTTGTAGGGTAAGTGGCTGACAACTTTTTTTTACCCAAAATTAATGAAACGAAAAGGGTTTTTAAAGGAGATTCTCAGCTTTCCACCAATATAAATTATACTTTGAATTTAATAAATAATTATTATTCATTTTCTATTTGAATTACGACTAAAGTCCTGATTGATAGGCTGACTGAAAATCATCTATAGCTTTCAAACAATATCATATTTTTTGAATCTGAAACATGTGTCACATTCTATTCTTTGTATACTATAGGATTAAAAAAAATAAAAATTGAATTTCATGAAGTTTTGACCAAGTTAAGGTGGTTAGACATACGAGTTTTTATATTTTTTAAAAGTTATAATAAAAAAATCATAATTAATTATTTACTTGGAAAAAAATTACAAAAAATATGCATTACATCAGGACATGAGTCCTCTACTTATATCTAAAATCTTATAAAAAAATATTACCATTTTATTGTGGTTAGGGTGGTCAGATAGACACCTACTTCTTATTTTTTCCCTGAAATTTAAGTACTACTACATTGAAATTTCAAATTTTCACTAAATAGATTTTTTTTTTTTAAAAGTAAACCTAGTAGTTTAGAAACTAAATTCAATTTGCTACAAATTCTATTCTTACATATTTTTTAAATAAGATAGATAAATTACTCAAATTTTTACGTCAAGTTGCCTAACTCTAATTTTTCTGAATTTTTTGCCACTTAAGGGCCTGTTTTTTCCATGATGATCCTGCACATACCCTCTACTTGGTTTTTGGTTTTTTGTTTGTAGGTTTTTTGGTATGCAAATGGTGTGGGGGCTCTTTATGCTCTTTTCTTGTGGTTTCATGGCTCTCTTGCTGAGGGAGTCTGGTTGTGGCAGCCTTTATTCTTTGTGTTTCCTATTGCCCTCGTTTGGGGGTTGGTTGGTGCAGTCTTCCAACTGATCTCCTTTGGGTCGATGTTTTGTTTTGCAGAGGGGGGTTACTAACTTCCTTTGTGTTGATTTGTTTCTTATTCTTTTTTTGATAGCTCAGATGTGTTTGTTTTTATTACTGTTGGTTGAGGAGCGATCTTTGTTTCTGCTCAGTGTGTTTTGTTTTGGCTGGGTTGCTTTCAAGTTTTTATCTCTAAACCCAGATGTTGTTGGTACCTTTGGTGGTGTGGCATTAGGCCCCTTTTGGGATTTGGTGTTTCTACTGGTGAGGGGCAAGGGTTTTCTCAGTCTCCAGTGGCTTGTTTTGGGTTATCCTCATTTACCCATATTTTTGTCATTTGGTGGAGCGCTTTGTGTAGGGTATTATTTTGGTGCACCCTTGGTGTTGGTTCTTGGTTGGTAATTGGGTGGCTCTTCATGCCTTTTATTTATACCCAGATGGATTTCAATTATGCTCAAAGATGTTGGTTTTTTGTGGCTGAGGTTTGTAGGATGTTCTTTATCTAGTTTCTAACTCTCTTGCAGTCAAAGGATGAAGTGTTTTCCTATGCTATTAGAGTGGTAGATTTCTGTTGGTTTCTATAGTTATTGTCTTCTACTGAGGTGAATATTGCCCCCATTAAGGTGGAACCCTCTCCTATTGAGGTGAAGCTGGTGTGTGCAGAAGAGTGGTGTCTCTGATAGTGTTGGATCTCAGTTTTTCCTCTCCTGTAGAGGGGAGCTCTCTCCTATTGAGGTGGAGTATGGGTTGGTGTTGCAGTGTGGTTGGTATTGGTTAAAGGTTGGAGCTCTTTGTTACTTCCTCTATTATTTGGGTTTAAGGTCTCTGCCAAAACATGATTGTAAAGGGATCATGGTCCCTTCAAAACCTGTTATGGGGTCAAGGTCCCTAAAAAACCTAGTTAAGGGTTTAAGGTCCCTTCAAAACCTTTGGTCTAAGTTTGGTTAGTTTTTGATTGGTGGGTTCAAGGTCCTCATAAAACCTTTGTGCAGCATGTGTTTTCTTAGTGTTGTTGTTGATGGGCTACTAATGTTATTTGGTTTATCTTTGGTGTAGCATGTTTGGCTTGGATAGGGTTTCTATTCCCTTCAAAACTAGACTATAATGGGTTTTGGGTCCCATCAAAACCTGCTTTTCCTCATCAAAAATAGATAATCTCATAATCCTTGATTGTATTGATTCAAAAAAGGAGGTAAAGGCATTGAATCTTGATATTAATATAAGCCATAATTGGATTGTATGGTGCTACTATAGACCAAATTTATAATTCTTAACTTTAAATTTCTAAGACTCACTATAAACTAGCTACTTTTTCAAAATTACAATTTCCAAGATCCCTAAAACAAGGCTCAAAATTCCCTTTTATATAAACAAGGGAGAAAAAGCTAGCTTAGAGCCTTTTACACATGGCATATATTCATTTGATAAATACTTCACATGGAAAGACAATGAAGTGTAACTACCTCGAATAAAATAAACCACAATCACTTGAAGGAAAACCATTGCAAAGGTTGATGAAGAAAGAAGGAGACCTCAAACATGTCAATGAAGATAAAAAAGGGAAAAGCTCAACATTCATGGAAAACAAAGAAAATACAAAGATTAGATGATGTGGTTGCCTACTCATGGTATTTTTCTGGCTGGGAATTATACACTTCTTTGAAAGGCCATTAGAAATCCATTACTTTCTATACCCTTTTATTATGGACATTATACCTAGCATCCATAATAGTTTTTTCCTCCTTAGTGAGAGTATCTAAATTGGATTCTAATTTGAACAATTCATTAATAGGATAATTTAACAAAGCTAATTCAAGTTTTCCACTAGAACAAATGAAAGGAAATTGTTAGAATTATATTTCCAAACTCAACCTTCTAGATCTCTAAAGATTTGATAATTTACTTGGTATTACACCATGTTCCATTATTTCAAACATCTTTAATTTACTTTTCAATTGCATATCCAACCTATATTGAAATGTTGAAATTTCTCCCAACAACCAAATGATCTCATTTGCTTGTGCAATTTCCTTAGGGGCATCATTATCAAATTTGGTCATCTTTACAATCTCCATCATGGGAACTTCCCTTGGGATCTAAATACTCAATCTGATTTGAAAGCATGCCTATAATTGCATATGCTTAACATTATCATTCTTAAAATTATCATACTCACTCCAAGAAGCTTCTAATCTATGTAGAACAATGGATAACATGTGGCCAAGGTGTTCATCAGTTATATATGTTGCTATTTTTCTAGCCTCCTCCTTGGCAGCCTTCTCAGCTTCCTTGATTTGCTCCAATTTTTCCTTCAGCTCTTTTATTTTCAAAGAGAACACCTCCTTATCTTGCACTGAAAAGTCTTATGAACTTGTTGGAGTTGTGACTATAAGAATTTGATCTTCATGGGTGGATGGTATTAGTGAATGAACTTTATTATACTCCATCAATAATTTCTAATGATCAACTTATAATTTATCAAATATGTCTTGTAGTCTCTTGGTGGATACTACACTAAAAAGAGTTTTCTTGATAGCAAGAGAGGTTTCCTAAACTTGATATGTATCAGATATTATTTTCACTATGATATTGCCACTCAAATACTACATTCTTTGTAACTTGTGGCTTCTTGGTTGATGGGGCTAAATCCCAAATATCCAAAGTTTCATGATTGGCATTAAAGCTAGACCTAAAATATGCATATTCTACTTACTCTTTTGTGAAAAATGCTTCATCATCCTATCTTCTTATGGTGTAAAGGGCTATATAAAAATCTATATCTCAATCTGGCAATAAGATTATGCCAGCCTCCCATTCCATTCTCTTGGCCTCATCAAACTTGTACTCACGATGGAGTAGGAAAAAACTAGTTAACTTCCTATTGTCCAATGATATTTTTTCCAACAGTTTTTTTCTCTCCTTCCTCCCCCACATCCATAGAATAATCAACAATTTTTTGATGATCTATTATTTTTCTCTTTCTTTGATTTTTTGCAGAGGGTACACCTAAAAGTGTAAGTTCTCTGGGGAGCCAATTTGCGGCCAAATTTTTTAAAAAAATTTGATAGCTCATAATGCAAGCGCGTTATAATGCACTCACATTATTAGAAATTAAAAGAAAAAAGAAAGGAAATCAAATTAATTTGCATTGTGACTACTTTTTTTCTACTCACGGCCAAAATCCCTTCATTTGTGCACTCGCATTCTGGGAAGAGTAAATCTTGCAAATTTTTCATCAAATTGTTGTTGTTGTGTCGCCAAGATGTTGCCATGTCGACAAGGAGGTTTAAGAGGTAAGGATTGTTTTTTTTTTTTGTGAATTTGTTAGTTTTAGGTTGTTTTTAATATTTATTTATTGAATTTGTAGGAGATGTTAATGAACCTACAAACCCTCCTAAAAATCATCAACAACCAGATTAACAACAATAGAAACAAAATCCTCAACAAGTAGAGCAACAACAAGATCAAAAAAATCCTCAAGTTCAACAACCACAACAATCTCCTCCACCAATCCCTCAATATCCTCTTGGCACTCAGTAAAATTTAATGAGTGAAATTGAAAACAATAAAAAAAATAAAAAATTGAGGAGTTAATCACGAGGTTGAACAATCCAAATGGTTCAACCATGGAAAGAAAAACACTTGCAAATTCACTGAAAGAAATGTTAAAACATGTAGATTCAATGAGCAAACAATTAACTGGTTGGAAAGATAGGAGGTAGGCGAATATGAATTATTATTGGGATTAATTATCATATAAAGATGTAAAAGATCTAAAAATTACAAAATTTGATTTGTGGTCATTATTCACTGACCCACGCACAAATGCAAATATTATCCTCAATGCAAAGAGGTTTCCTATCCATTGGTGCCACCACCAATAGATTAGGACCTTTTTTGGGGATAGGTGGTACATGGTTTTTGATTACCCACCATGCAACAATTCTAAAGTCCTGCAATATTTCCTAAGGAAATTATACTGTGAGTTCATCTTGAACAAAATCCCAAATTATTTTGATATGAGGGACTTCCAGGGGAGAGGTGGGGGGTTGGCTCAAGATAGACCCAGTGCACATCAAGATCCTAGGCAGCAAGTGAGACAACCTCTCGCTAGGTCACCTCATGAGCATATTGTTATCCCTTCCATCACGAAGGAGAGTGCCGAGGTAGACACTTTGTAGGCCATCAAATATTTGACCCAGAGTGTCATTTAGCATGCCAACCCTATACTATAGCTCCATCCAGGGGAGTCTCGAGTGGTGGGCTTCAATCCCATTTGTGCCAGGTTTACGGGGCAGCTTGTTCATATGACCCTACCAACACTCATGAGGCTGCTACACAGGATAGGTCTATAGCTATGGAGATTGTGAGGGAAACTAACATTTTGAATGAGGCCTATGACATCGATACTCAGGTAAATGTTAGCATGTTTGTTGAATTTAATTTATTAAATTTCAATTTTGAAATGTAAGATTAACTAATTTAGTTTTATGATTTTAATAAAATTTCAAGGTCACAGTGTTAATACTAGATACATCGTCCCTACACCCACTTATTACTCCACTGCATCTACCATTGAGGTATGTAACGAGTAAACAATTATAAATTTATTACATGTTAATAGCATTGTTTTATGAATGGTATTCTAATATGTGATTTTGGATGTTGAATAGGCTAATTTTGGAGATTTCAAGGGAACACCTCCCAGTGCCAGTGGATTTAGACATACCTACATGCAGGTAATAGAATAAATATTTTAACTAATGAATTGTACTTAATAGATTTGTGTAGTTTATATTCATATCATTGATTACATTGCATTGCACATCTTTCAAACTCAAAGCATTACTTCACATTCCTTAACTAATAACTAGATGTTGATAGGTGGCAAAATTTCAACTACAATATAGTTGTTTAGAAATTCAACATAAGCAGTGATGCAATTACTTCACATAGTATAAGTAATAAGTAGAAGCAGCTTCCAATTGCATTTGTTGGTCATGGCATTCCATGAGACCACTTTTTACTAAGGAATCTTTTCAAACAGTTCACTGCCTTGTCTATGCTATGGATGCTTGGAAGAAATATATGAAAGAATAATAGTAAGCAATAGCATAGAAAAGGAAATGAGTTGTTTGAAAAAATGCCTCAAAGAAATGTGGTCTCATGGTCATGTCCATCACCATGAGACCCAATTTCTTTGAGGTACTTTTTCAAACAGCTCATCGCCTTTTCTATGCTACCAAATTTTCCATACATGTCCACCAAAGCATTTTATCAAATAGTCCATTTCCTTGATACTATGGCTAAAATCCTAAAAAAGGTGCTTTCCAACAAACTATGGATGCTTGGAAAAAATCTATCAAAGCATAACAGTAAGCAATAGCATAGACAAGCCAGTGAGTAGTTTGAAAAAATGCCTTGAAGAAATGTGGTCTCATGGTGATGGAATTCCATTCCATCACCATGAGACCACATTTCTTCAAGGAATTTATTCAAATAGATCACCACCTTTTCTATGCTACCACATTTTCAATACATGTGTACCAAATAATTTTATCAAACTACTCACTTCCTTGCTGCTATGGCTAAAAGCCTAAAATAGGTGCTTTCCAACAAACTATGGATGCTTGGAAAAAATCTATCAAAGAATAATAGTAAGCAATATCATAGTTAATGCAGTGAGTAGTATGAAAAAATTCCTTGAAGAAATTTGGTCTCATGGTGATGGAATGCCATTCCATCACCATGAGACCACATTTCTCTGAGCCATTTTTTCAAATAGCTCACTGCTTGAAGAATAGAAACCAACCCTTTAACCAAAATTCACCTCCAATTTCTTTTCAAAGTCCACATCCTCAATTTACCAATCCATGGAACCTTCAACCTTTTATTCCACTTGTTCATGTCCCCACCCCTCCCTCTTCATGTCATGATCGCCCTCCATCTCATAACTAATACCACACTATACCATCCACCCCATCCCGACATAATACTATGGAGAAGGAAATGAACTGTTTGAAAAAATGCATCAAATAAATGTGGTCTTATGGTGATGGAATGCCATGACGCATTTGTTTGTAATGGCATTCCATCACCATGAGAGACCATTTCTTTAAGGAATTTTTTCAAACAGTTCACAGCCTTCTCTATGCCACCACAGTTATTGTACATGTCTATGAAAGCATTTTATAAATTGCTTCACCACCGTGTTGCTATGGGTAAAAGCCTAAAAATAGGTGCTTTCGAACAAGCTATGGATAGGGAAAATAGTAAGCATGATAGTCAGCAATATATAGTTTAATAAGTACTCAATTTGTTTTTCATTATCTCATACATTATAAGCCATGACATGGATCGCTATTGTAGTTTTTGTGATTGAATAATTTGTTGTTTTATTTTCAGATGTTGCAAGTGGATACACCTCTGAATGTTCATAGGGTAATGGAGCTCAGTGCTTCATCTGCTATAGACTCCTCAATGGCTCTCACAAGGGAGGTATGAGGCAAGTTACTAAATTTCAATTTACATTCATTGGTATAGCTATTAGTTAGTGAAAAATCAAACCATTATTGATTCATAGTCTAATTTTTCTTTGGATGGTTTATGCAAGGCTTCAACATGCCTCAACATGAGAATTTGAATATTTCCCCTCATGGAGAGTGATCATCAGATGGCAGTAAGTGATTATTTTGTTAAATATATCATTTTTTATAATGTAATTTCTATATATTAATGTCTTTACTTGTTATTGTAACAAATAAGACTTGACCAAGAACTAAACCCTAGGAGGAGCACAGGGAGCACTCCTCAACCTCAAAATAAATGAGTGAAAAATGTATCACCATCTGATCGACAAGCAAAGTGAAAGAGTTTATTTCAAGAGCATGGAGAACAATGACCTTTGATTCTAGAGCCCTTTGTTGTATGCCTATATGGCATTTTTGTACATATTTTGTATTGGATATATTTGAATTGTATGCTTATATGGAATTCTCATAATCCTATATGGCTATTTTGTATATATTTTATACTTATATCAACATATATTGATGTATGCCTACATGACTATTTTGTTAATCCAAATCATTTTTATCGATGGTGTCCATATTTTCATTATAAATCCACGGTTCAATAGATATGAGTTACGTGTATTCAAGTGTATATTTTACAACTTATGTGTATTCCAATGTATACTTTGTGACTTATGTGTTTTCATGTGTATACCTTGTATTCATGCATATACTATGTATTCTTGTGTATACTTCAAGGATTATGTGTTTTTGAGTACTTGTGCTTCCCTTATTCACATGTATGCTTGGCTTATTCATATGTATACTTATTAATTGGTTATCCCTAGCATCAATCATTGTTGTCCTTCATGGTTTGTCTTGAATATTAATTGATTGATACTAAAAAAATTTATTAGTTGATGCTAAACAACTTCAATATTTCTAAGAATACTAGTAGAGTTACAAATTCCAAAATTGTACAAATTGAAAAGAAAGATTAATTGTAAATAAATGCACTAATTATTAACCTGATAATTGATTAAGAATGAGTATAATATATATCAAGAGATGAGCCTTGTAGAATGGAAACTACCAACTAGAAAATAGGAAAAGCATTCCCATACTTTGTGTAGACACCTAAATTTGACCACTTCCATATGGTCAAAGGTGTCTCCTTAATCATCCCTTTGCTCATTTAATTCTTTCTCTTTGCGAGTATTAATTAAATCACTCATTTAATTAATATTTCGTGTCCTGCATAATGTTTCTAAAGTATTTAATTTAATATATACTTTTCCCCTCTTTCCTCTCTAAATTAAATAAATGTATCACTTTATTTAATTTAGTTATATTATATTTTGAAATTTTATATTTATTCCTCACTTTCTCTCTCATTGTCACATCCTCCAACTTTTGCAAGTTGGTCTCTAATCCCTCTTAGCAATCTAACCCTCTTTCTTTGTCATAATTAACTTATGATTAAGATGTGCGCATCCCTAATCATCATTAGGGTCCCATCCTCCATAATTTCCCACTTGTCTTTAATATGTCATTAATTTGTCTAATCAAGTACTTGCACAACCTTAACCACTTAATTAGGCCATCCCTAATCCCCATATCATTTATGGAATGTGTCCTTAGTCAACTTCGTTAAAAACTTTCTCTTTCTGAAGAAGGCACTCCATTCCCTATGAGAATTTTTAATTCACATTTAATCCCCTAATGCATTTAAACGAATTTTAAATTCCTTCTCTCATCCCCATGAGAATATTTGAGAAAAATTTTAATTCTTCACATGTCCTTTCATCCACATGGTGACAAAGACCTCCTTTATGAGGAGATCTTGTCCCAATCCCAAGGTACTATGTACTCCCTCCATGTCATGTACCCTTCCACCTCATGTACACATCATCTTTTTTAAGCCATATCACATGCCACATGTCAAGATGTGAGGGCTTGTGAGTTCTCAACTCACCTTGGCCCTACATCTTGATCTTGGTGGCTCAATCATGACCGTCCATTTCCCTAGAGAATTCCAAAATCTCTATAAATACCCCATCTTTTCTCTCATTTTAGGAGAGATCATTCATGCTAGCCAAACTCTTGCAAAAAATTTCCTTGAGCCATACTTAGCCATTTTTCATACTTGCATCTACTTTCATCCATTTTCCATCCATCTTACAATCCACATTTGCATCTCTTTCCATCCAAGGAGCATACAACACCAAAGATCAAAGGGCCAACTGAAGGATCAATTCGAGACAAAGTAAAAGGTTTCATTTTGTTGTTTTTATTTTGTATTGAATCCAACTAGGCTAATCTTGAGGTGTAGGGTGTCTTTTTTTGTTATTTTTCAGTCTCTTGTTTGCTATTCATATTCTAGCAAGTAAATTCGCCCTATCACATTTCTGGCATGCCCAGTGGGACCCACAAATGGGTCTCTTCCTTTCACGTTTGTTGTTTTTTGACTTTTTGCAGGTGCAGATTACAGAGGGGCCGACCTGACCTACAGAGGGATGGACTTGACCTTCCTAGGGTGGACTTGACCTACAAGGGCAGACCTAACCTGATAGACAGGCGAACCTGCCCTGCGCAGGCGAACCCGACCTTGCCCAAGGGCAGACCTACCCTCCACAGTCTCCAGAAAGTGTTTTGGAAAGTTCTTCAAAGAGGGGTGGACCTGACCTGTAGATAGGCAGACTTGACCTGCAGACAGCCGAACCTAATCTATAGACAACCGGACCTAACCTCTATACAGCCAGATTTTCCTAGACAGTTTTTTCTAGAAGGTAAAATTTTACTTTTTAGCAATATTTTTGGTTGTTTTAAGGGTTTTTAACCCCTAATTTAGGTACATATTTTAACTAGGAGGTGTCAATCAACCTTTTTTTCTATGTTTGTGGGTGAGCTATTTGACGTATCTAATCCCCTTGAGCCATTCGGCGATCCTAGGTGACGAGAAATTGTAGCTTACCAAGTCTTTTGAGTCCACCTCTTTTATTTTTCTTAGCGGGACCTTCTTGGGGATTTCATCACCCCAAGGGACGATTCCAACCACGCGTACTGGCAGGGTATATAAAGGGGGGAGAGAAATTTGTACCTCAATCCAACCACGTTGTAATTGGCGAAGCGTCAGGATGACGTGAAGAGTTGGTCCGAGCCTTTAATGTTCCTGACTCACACTTGTAATGGGTTGGTGTTCACAGTTTGGGCCTCACGTACAGGGTGTATATCAAGGACTCCCTAGTAACCATGTTCATCTTAGATTAGAAGACTTTGCTGACCGTACCCTTTCTACTAGCTGACTTAGGCTTGTGTTGTCTGAATTGTCTTCTTTGTGCGAAACCAGTAATTGTCTGATTCATTTCACTCAACCATATCCTTTTCATTGATGATTATTGTGTTTTGAGTCCTTTTCCTTAGTATTTTTGTCAAAAGTCAAGTTTAAACCTACAAACAGCCAGACTTGACCTACAAATAGTCAAACCTGCCCTCCCAACAAGCGGACCTCCCCTCCAAGGGCGAACCTGACCCATCCAAGGTCAGACTTGACCTATAAACCAGTCCTTTGGAGCCTATTTTAGCCATTTTGACCAACTTTTTCTCCATAGGTGGACCTACCCTTTGGACAGACGGACCTGCCCTCTAGACAGGAAAAATTTCCCTCCTCAGGTGGACTTGACCTTTGACCCCCCCTTTTAGGCTTGTTTTGGAAGAATTTGACCATCTTTTGTTCCTTGGGTGGACCTGACCCATCTAGGGTCAGACCTGACCTTTGACCCACTCCTTTCAGGCCTTTTTTAGTAGAATTTGACCATCTTTTGTTCCTTGGGTGGACTTGACCCACCTAGGGGCGGACCTGACCTTTGACCCACCCCTTTCAGGTTTTTTTGGCAAAATTTGACCATCTTTTGTTCCTTGGGAAGACCTGCCCTTCATAGGGGTGAACCTGACCCTTGACTGATCATTTTTTCATCCGTTTCATCATTCGAGACCCTTGTTTCACCATTTTGATCACTTGTCTCCCCATTTTGAACATCCGTACACCTGTTTCGAGAATCTATTCTCTATCCTAAACGTTCATCCCCTCAGTTCGGGAATCTGTTCACCCATTTAGAGTCCTCATTTACCCATTTCGAACCCATGTCCTGGTTATCATTTCCCCTTTTGGACCACCGGTATCCCATTGAAACCTCGTTAGAGTAGTTATCCAAATTGATCTAGGTGTTCATCTCTAATCGTCATCCATCAAAACTGACTTAGGGTAGTCATCTGTCCTAAGTCGGTCATCCTTGTCGGCCTAATGAATCCACTTCTATCTCAAGTTGGATTCAGTGTTGTTATCATACATCCCCCCTTTAATCGATTAATCAACACCTAGCATTACCAAGGATCACTCTTGAACTCGGTTTCAAATTCTAATCATTATCATTCATCCTAACCAATCATCAATCCAAATCAAATCATCATATCATCCAATTCAGATCGACCCATTATCTACCAATCAGCCCAATCCGATCTCATCAAACAAAATCCACTTCGGTCGAACCAGATCAATCCTATCGAGCCACCTCCTTGTCGGCTAATCAATCATTAAATCGAATCAATCCTATCAAGCCACATCTTTGTTGGCTAATCAATCATCAAATCAAATCAATCCTTTCATCACCAAGGTCATTCTAGCATCCTAGTCCATCATATCATCTTACATTCCTATTCAGACCCCATCACAAACAAGGAAAATGGCCGAACAACAGTCCCAACCAAACATCCCTCAAGATCTGAACAATGCAGCTAATGCCTCACAAGACCCCTATAACAGTGTGAACATCCCTCGGGATCTACACAATGGTACATCATCACAATCCAATATCGACAGTCAAAACACATCACTTCTCAGGGATGAAAACATGGTCATTCAACCCGAAATTACATTTGAGGAACACTTTAGTAACCCAGTCAATGTGGAAATGATAGATCGCCTTCTTGAAAAACATGGAGAAGAAATCTTGGCCCACTTAATTAAAAATGGAGTCAAGCTGCCATCAGGTATCGACCTATCCAAGTATGGCAGTTCCACACATAACATACCCCAAGGTTCACACAATGCACCAAGTAGTTCATACGTCTCAAATGTTCCTACCGTAGAAGGCTAGCATCAACCTAAATTCGGAAATGCCATTCTATATCCCATTAGTAATCCTCTGCATCCCACCATCTCATTCATAGGGGCTCCTCAAATAGTTGATCCCAACAATCCTTTTTCCTTTGGCATGCCACAAAATTTTCCGCAACCACAACCATTAATGCTAACGACACCACCCCTTTCAAATCCACCCCCTGTCAACACTGGGGGCAGTCCTTTTACTATAGTTCTACCACCTTCTGGGGCCATAAACCTACCATCGCCTTCATATGCATTTCCATAGCCTCCCCAATCTAACCTGCCACCTCCATCTTTTCCACAAGGTACATCCCAACCGAATGTCCCCTTTGGTACCCAACAATCTCCTTTGCAAAATCCCCTTACATTATCTCAGCCGCCCCAACAACAACAACCACTATATAACCCACTGATTTCTTCACAACAACCACCATACCAGTTGCAAAGCAATCCATCCCAACCTCCCACTCAAACCATATCTTCGTTCCTCACATCCATCCTACATCCGCACACTCAAACACAATACAACATCCCGTCTCAGCCCATGCAACATCTCACATCACATCAACAACCACCACAACATCATTATTACCATAACCAACAATAGTCCCAACAACAACCACTTTGTGCGGCCTCCCAATAGTCGCAGCAATGCCCTCAGTATCAATAGGTCAAACCGCAACATCACATCCAAGCTCCTTAGCAGCCTACCTCACATTTTTATCAAACAAATCCATACTATGCCTCACAACAACAACCCTTGTACCAGCAAAATCCCTCGGCATACCAGCAAGGGACGTCATCATCCCACTACCAAAATCCATACCTCAACAATCTGACGCTCTCTCAGCAGGACCCTTTATCGTCCTACCATCCATATCCATCCAACTTGACACCAGTCAACTCAGATTTGTTAGAAATCAAAGTCGCCCTGAAAGATCTTCAAGTTGGGACTGGAAAATAATCGTTCAAGTTCAAAGATATATGCCCATATCCATTTGATCCCTCCATCTCATTGATCCCCTTCCCTAAACATTTTGAAATACCAAAATTTGATAGATACAAGGGGAAAAAAGATTCTAAGGCCCACTTGCAGGAGTTTTACTCCCAATGTCAAGAGGTTATGCACAATGACAACTATCTCTTGCACCTGTTCCCACGAAGCCTGACAGGCAATGCCCTAGAGTGGTTCATGAGCCTTGAACAAGGGTCCATAAAATCTTTTGCGGACCCGTGAGAAAAATGTGTTTCCTACTTCTCCTTCAATTTGGAGGACACTGACACCTTAAATCTCCTCAAAGACAAAAAATGTGAGGGGAAAACCTTTTCCAACTACCTTCAAAGGTGGCGTGTGCTAGCAAGCCGAATGAAAACCCCTCTAAAAGAGAAGGACATGGTCACCCTCTTCGTGGAGAACTCTCATTCCGAAATGGCTCATAATTTTAGGTTGCACTGTGTCACCATTTTCATAGAGATAGTGGAAAAGGGACCCATCCTTGAATGTGCCCTTGTTTCCAAAGGGCACATCAAGATACACAACTAGACAAGGAAAGGTCATTGTGTGACAAGCCACATTTTTGGAACAAGAACAAAAATGCAGTGAATGACGACATCACTGATACTAAACACGTCCAAGTGGCTAATACATCTCAGAGGCAACAACCATCCATACCTAATGTCATATCCATACCATAGGGGGCACCTCATCCTCGTCAACAACCAAACCAAAATAGTCACAAGAACGCTAAATGCCAATATACTCAATTAGGAGAACCCCTAAGTGTTGTCTTCAATAAGTTGTTACAGATCAACAACCCAGTCACCTACCCTGTCACCAAACCACTTGACAAATCCAAACCTAAGCCTGCATTGTTTAGGGAAAATGAATATTGTGAGTTCCATAAAATCAAAGGACACACTCTAAATAAGTGCCAAGATATCAAAAACTATGTCCAAGATCTTATTGATCAAGGAGATATCAAAGTTGACACTAGTCAAGCTTTGTCGTCTAATGCTCAATTATAGATATATCAAAATTCCTTTCCAAACCATAATCAAGGCTCAAGCACCTCCAGCAGCAATCCCCAAGACAACAACACAAATAACATAAGTTATAAGAATGTACCCCTTAATTATGAGGGTATCACTCATTACATTGGGTAGGTAGAACCCCATGTATCTATGATACATGTCAAAGCTAAAGACCCTCAGTGTGTTGTTACTACATGATGAGCCCGCATCACTGTCCCTACAGCCTTCACACCCGCCCAGTCAACTCCTATAAACTCTCAGTACAACATCCTTGATCACTTAGGAAAGACCCCTGCTCATATCTCCATCTTGGATTTTCTTAAGTCTTCTCCTGTACATCAAGAAATCCTCAACAGAGCCTTACAAGAAACCCATGTACCTAATGACATCAATCCTGCACAATTACAAGCTTTGGTAGGACACCTAGCTTTATCTTATTAGCTACACTTCTGCCAAAATGACATGCCAAATATTGATGTCAATCATAATCGCCCCTTGCATATCGAAGTCATGGTTGCTCGTCATAAAATAAAAAGGGTCTTGGTAGATAATGGCTCTGCCCTTAATCTATGCAGTTTGAAATTCATAAAATAAGTGGGGTATACTCAAGTAGATTTAAGTAATCAAATCATCACGATCAAGGCCTACGATAATGCAAAAAGGAATTCAGAGGGAATTATCAGTCATCCTATCCAAGTGGGACCTGTGGTTTAATACACTACCTGTCATGTCCTTGATCTAGACTTACCATATAATCTCCTCCTTAGCCTCCCATGACTCCATGCTATGCAAGTTGTCCCCTTCATGTACCATCAATGTCTAAAATTACAGGTTAACAGACAAGAAGTCACCATCTATGCTGACCCCCAACCATTTGAATACTGCCATGCTTTAGAAGCGTCATTTCCACATTTACATTATTGTCCCAGGGTTGAAATGGGGGCATATCAGTCATCATACGCTAATCCACCCTCCACCACAACAACCAATCCATATTCCACCACTAATCCTATAGTCACAAAAGTTTAGATCATTGACAAAGGGTGTGGTGAATACGAAATGCATACTGCTCTTAATGTAGCAACCATGCCACCGTCGCCACACGAGTATGGTCAACCTTCACATGCTAATCTAAAGGAAGACAAGACTATCACCTCCAGTGCAAAAAATATTCCCACTACCACTTTCAGGTCCCCTAGTATCAAGATAGATGCACCAGAAGAGGATATAAGTCAATGGGTATACCGAGAAAGACCCCAACCAAATCCTCCTCTAAAGGAATATTTTCAGGAAGCATATCCTTGGTCAGCTAAGTTTGCAGAAAAGTATAACTACCAAGGTAGGGGCCTAGGTAAAGAAGAACAAGGGCAGTTGCAACCTATTGATACATCAACACTGCCAAAGAACATAGGCATCAAATATGACAAAAAGCAGAAAGGCCCTGCAACATCATCTAATACTTCGAATAGTGTTTCCATGGGCAATGGCTCATTGGAAGACATACCCAAGGAGGAATCTATCATACATGCATATGATGACAATGATCACACTGACATGTCATCCATGTTCGAATGCCTATCTGTTTGTACCATTAGCCTATCCCTTCGTCACCCTGAGCTTATTGATTGGGACCTTTGTGACAGCACACCCATCAATATGTCTACGGATACATATTTCAACCTCATGGGATTGGGAGAGGATGAACACTCTAGTCGTAAAAATAAGAATAAGAAAAATAAAAAGCGGTCATCTAGTGAAAACCTCCCCGAGGAACTTCTTGACCTTGAAAAAGTAAAAATAAAGGACACATCCGATGGCGAAAACCTCAAAGAGGCACTAGAGGATGGAGATGTTCATCTTCCCCTTGTGGGAACTTAGTTATCTACTCGATCATCCATCCTAATCGAAGAGACTCAAGAAGTTAATCTAGGTACTACTGAAAATCTGAAGATCACCTATGTAGCTAAGTCACTCTCAGAGCAAGAGTACCCAGTCATCGCGCAGCTACTCCAAGAGGGAATCATTAACTTTTCTCGGTCATATTCAAACTGCCAAGCTTAGACCAAGATGCATCCATAGGTATCATTATTAGTCAAGAAGGAACTGGAGAATTTACTAGATGCAGATTTTATCAGACAAATTGACTACTCTGATTAGATCTCCAATATAGTACCAGTCACCAAACCAAATGGAGACATTCGGATCTACACAGACTTCAGGGATCTTAACAAGGCCTTCCCAAAGGATGACTTCCCTCTGCCTAACATTGACATGTTGGTCGACCTCACAGTAGGACATGAGATGCTATCCCTTATGGATGGTTTCTCTGGTTATAATTAGATATAAATTGCACGTGAGGACCAACACAAGACCGCTTTCACAACACCTTGAGGTACCTTATGTTACAATGTTATGCCCTTTGGTCTCAAAAATGTAGGGGTGACATATCAAAGGGCGATGGCGATCATCTTCCATGACCTCATCCATGTCATCATGGAGGATTATGTCGATGACTTGTTAGGAAAATCCAGAACCCGAGTGGAACATCCTACCATCCTGAAAAATATCTTTGAACAGTTGGAACATTACAAGTTACAATTAAATCCAAAAAAAATGTGTCTTCGGTGTTATGTCAGGAAAACTATTGGGTTTTATAGTCTCTTGAAGGGGTATTGAAGTTTATCCTGCCAAGGTAAAAGCTATTCTAGACATGCCACCCCCGTGCAATCTGAAATAGTTAAGAAGCCTCCAAGGGAAGATGCAATCCATCCATCGATTCATAGCCTAGCTCGCGAATAAGTGTCAGCCATTCACTCATCTTCTGAAGAAAGATTCCACCTTCCGATGGAACCAATAGTGTTAGACAGGTTTTGATAAGATCAAAGAATACTTAGCTCATCCACCAATCTTGATGCCACCTATTCCAAGGAAACCCCTCCTGCTTTATATCTCCTCCACTTTAGTCGTGTTGGGGGAATTGTTGGCATGATGAATCATTGAAAGAGAGGGTGATCTACTACATTAGTCAGACATTGGTCAACTATGAATCAAATTACTCTCCCATGGAAAAAGCATGTCTCGCAGTAGTCTTTAGCACATAGAAACTCTAACATTACATGCTCAGCCATCCCATCAAATTAATTGCTAAGATTGATCCACTAAAGTATTTGTTATCCAGGACCACCTTGATTGGCCGCATGGCCAAGTGGGTCATGCTCCTAAGTGAATTTGACATAGAGTATGTGGAGCAAAAATCCATAAAGGGACATGTCATAATTGATCAATTGGCTGAGGCACCATTAGTAGATGCTTACCCTCTGGACACTAAATTTCCAGACGAAGAAGTTTACACAGTTATAGAAGCACCAGCTTGGACACTGTATTTTGATGGCTCATATACTCATAATGGTTCAGATGTAGGGATTTTATTAGGTACCCCTCAAGGTGACTACATTCCAAAATCATTCAAGATAGAATTCTCATGTACCAACAACATGGAAGAGTACAAAGCCCTCCTCACTGACCTCCGAATTGCAAAGTAGTGGCATATAACTCACTTGAAAGTCTTTAGTGATTCATTATTAGTCATCAAGTAGGTTAATGATGAATTCCTAACAAAAGATGATAAGTTGTTGCCCTATAAACACATGGTGGATGATTTCAAGAAATATTTCACCTTCATACAATTTGATCAAATTCCTAGGGTACAAAATAAAGCAGTTGATGCAATGGCCACTATTGGCTCCCTGATTGACATGCCTAAAGATTAGATAGAACATGAGTTCCTTGTAGAACAAATTTTAATCCCAGCATATGATATTCTTGAGACTGACATGGTGTGTGATATCGTGGGTCCCGCTTCCCCTTGGTACCGGGACATATATACCTATCTCCATGATAATATTCTATCCCCAGACATCACACGAAACCAACAAAAATCCTTTATTCACCGTTCGACCCGATACATTATCATTGGTGATACACTTTATCGTCGTGGGTATGATGGGATCCTCCTTAGGTGTCTAAATGAGATTGGAGCCCACATGACACTAATGGAGGTACATAGTGGTGTTTGTGGAGCTCATTCCAATGGTATGGCCCTAGCCAAAATAATTCTCTGAGCTGGATATTATTGTCCTACATTAGAGCATGATGCTTGTGAATTTGTGAAGAAGTGCCTTCCCTGCCAACAACATGCAGATTTGATTCATGCTCCTGCACAGGATCTTCAGCCCCTCCTAGCACCATGGCCATTCTCTCAATGGGGTTTCAACTTGATTGGAAATATTTACCCACCATCATCCAATGGAAATACATTCATAATTACTACCACTGAGTACTTCACTAAGTGGGTGGAAGCAATGCCACTCTCACAGATCACTGGTATTTAAATCTCAAAATTCATCATTTTCCATATTCTCTGCAGATATGGTATCCCATCCACCATCCTCTCTAACAATGGAAAACCCTTTAAAAAAAAGCCATGAAACACCTCTGTGACACCTTTCATATCCAACATCATTGGTCAATACCTTATTACCCCTAGGGTAATGGTCAGGAAAAAGCAACTAACAAGACCCTCATCCACATCGTCAAAAAGGTTGTCAATAATACTTGTCGAGATTGGCACCTCCATATTAATCCTGCCCTCTGGGAATATCGTACATCTTTATGCACCCCTACAGGCGCCACCCCCTATTCTTTAGTCTACGGCACCAAGGCCATCTTGTCAATTGAGGTTGACATCCCATCACTGAGAATTTCTCTAAAAAATATTATCAGTGAGGAGGATGCTTGTGTTGCATGACTTGCATAGCTAGAGGTATTTGATGAAAGAAGAATCAAAGCCTACGATCACCTGCAAGCATATCAGAACAACCTCAAGTGTCACTACAACAAGAAGGTTCACCCTCGACAGTTTTAGGTGGGTCATTTCATCCTTATAGAGAATCAATGTACTCAGCAAGATTGAGACAAGAAAGGAAAATTTGAAGCAACCTAGTTGGGGCCCTATATCATAGCTGCCAAATATGGATCTAGGGCATACAGATTGACTACTCTTGAAGGAGAGCCCCTTGAAGAACCCATCAATATCATGCATCTAAAGAGGTTCTACACTTAAGTCCGCTTGATAACCCTACCTATCAAAAAATCCAAAAATTAAAAAAAATCCAAAAAATCCAAAAAAATCCAAAAATAGTAAAGAGAAATAAGTTCGTCCTATGGTGAAAACCAATTTTTGGTGGCACCTTGGATAAGTATGGATCATGAAAACCTGGTAACAGGCATCATCTATAGAGGGCTTAATCATTATCTAC